>BQNB010125049.1:0-19835 GCA_026074375.1 Tanacetum coccineum
TTTTACTTAACCAAATATTTTAAAGAAAGTAAATATTGGGTATATAGTTTGTTCAAGTATAATTGTGCGGATAATTTTTTGGCTTAAGTATGGGAGCTGATTTGCATACTCTCTTAATTTATTTGCACACTCAAAATTATGTCATGCTATTTTTACCTTTTGCATTTGTGTCTTGATTTTCACACTCCACTAAGTAATTTAGTGGTATAAATGGCAACACACACATTTTGAGTGTGTCAATCAATAAGTGAAGTGTGCAAATCACTTCCTTTAAATTATACATACTCTCATTAAAAAGCAATCGTACCCCCTTGTTTTTTTTTCCTTTTTTTTTATCTTTTTAATTTTTTTTAAATTTTTATAATTTTGTTTATATTATAAAACTGTGAAACTGAAAGTGCGGAATAAAAATTATAAAGTTTAACAAGTCAAAAGCATGAAACTATTAAAAAATACGAAACGGAACGTGATATAAAACTGCGTTATACTATAAAAAAGAGAGTATAAAAAGAATCTTTTGTATCTTTTTGATACTTTTGAGTGAGTCAAAATATTTAATGGGTGTAGGAGTAAAGAAATAATCAATGGAGGTTGTAAAAACCAAAGTAAAAACCGACCGAAACTAGAAACCGATGGTTCGGTTTTTAATTTTTCAAAAACCAAAAAATTTCGGTTCGGTTTTGGTTTTTGTCCAAAAACCGAACCGTAAAAACCGAACCGAACCGAACCAAACCAATTTTATAATAATATATAATTAATGTAATATAAATAAATAAATAATAAATCAAAATTTTAAATTTATATTTATTTTATGGATGAAATTATAATATATGTATTATGTTAATGTTTATATATGTGTTTGTCGTGTACGTGTGGTTTACTTTGACAATCATCGTTACCCTATATGACAATAGATGATTTCTATGTGTATTGTCACATCCACGTGTGTTTCTCTCAGTTCTATGTGTATAATTGCGTATAATTTTGTAATAAAAATTATTAGGCTAATATCGACAATTTTTTTTATAAAAATAACAATTTTCTATGCTAAAACATGTTTATTATATAACATTTAGCTAAGATAGAGCTAGTACTGGAACAAACCTAACAAGGTATTAGTCATGAAGTCTCGGTAAGCACTGAAGGGGTTAAAGAATGAAAAAGAATTATAAGAATAAAGGGTGAAAAGAAAGAAGCCCTCCATATACTTAGGCAGAAACTAGGTTAACACATATGCTATCAGAAACACTAAGCTGTTGTCTGGTATTAAAGATAGTCATGGACCCAGTCACATTATGCACAACCCTCCTTAGCTACCTAAGGTCTCTCAACAAACTCTTATTTCATTTCTCACAGAGATTACACTCATTTCTATCTACTTTCTCACTCCGACTTAGTAGGTATTGAAAAGGTGGCAGTCTACTTCAGCCTCCGATTACTAAAACTAAATATGCACTATTGAGTCTAGAGCCAAAAGAGATCATCCATAAATCTCATTAGGACACTTATCTAAAATATGCTTGCTAATTCACACAATATGAAAACAAGAAATATATCAAGAGTCCTACGCATTATCCTTTCGATCTTGCCAGAACATCAGAGTGATACCTAAAAAGTACTCACAATGATGATGGAAATCCTTCCAGAGCCAACATCAAACAAGCTCAATGGTAGGTGACTTGTGAGATCCTATAAGGATTAAACTTGTGACACTGGATATCGATTCGGTCCAACTTATGAATTGACGGATGAATTTTAAAAAAGATAAAACTGATGGTATGTCATAAAAACCGTTTGCATCTTAACACACCGACTGATTTTCCTAAATCAATTTTCAATCTTATGTCCATGGGAAACCTCACAAGGGTATCTGGACATAGAAAAGATGAACACGGATTGACGGCTTAATCAAGAAGATAGTAACTTACCGGTTCACTCTTAACGTGTTGTTTGCTTTGAGACGCTCTGGTAATGAGAACGGCTAGTACAGTTGCGAAACCCTGTCAAGGAGATTCTTCAAAATTCTACCTGATCACAAGTAGTATTTATACTGATTAACGGGGAATTGTGGTTATTACAACCGTATTCGACGAGGTGACATACTTGTTGATTATCACTAACCCTTTCATGCAGGTAATCCTGATGGTCGCAGCTATTGGATCAAGACAAGTTAAGATTCAATGCCACATGCTCATACTTAACCGACAAAAGTAAAGACATCATGAAAGCTCAAGTACATGTTTCAAGACTTCCGCTACTCTGATATCGTACGTCTTTCTTGAAGTGACAAAGTATTAAAGTCAAATAATTTCAAAGAAGTTTCTGTCACTCTGATACTAAACGTCTTTCTTGAAGTGACGAAGTGTTATAGTTAAATAATTTCAAGAAATATGTCTTATTCGAGCTTTCAAGACCAAGAAACAACAACAATATGAGCATGTCGGTCCAAAAGTCACAAGTGCACAAGACGTTGATTTAGAGAAAAGTTCACATAAATCACAATTGTCATACAAAAATGAAATAGTGACGGTTCATTTTTACACTAAACTAAAAGAGCTCAGTTTCATGATTATTTTAAAAATTACATGTCCTAGAAAACGTTAATCATTACGTGAAATAAGTCATGTCATTACGACGATTAATTAAATCATCTTTATTTAGAGAGACACTTACGTATACTTTCTATGAACTTTTTTGATTTATTTTTGCGATAATTGAAATTTTCGCTTTAAAAATCACACTTAATTTTTAAAACTGTTAATACAAGTAATATATAAAAACGTTATTTAAAAATCACAAGATGAAGTCAAGTAAACAAAACTGCGAGCACAAGACTGAAGACAAAGCATAATATGCTAGGTTTAAGTTTTTGTTAAATGGAGTGACCTCCTTTAGAGGGAGATTGTTAGGAATACGAAAGTATCGGTCACTTCTATGAATATCACTAGATAACTCGTTAAGTAATATTTGGAAACTAAATAGGCTAGCTTAGGAAAAGCCCAAGGAAAGCCCATAGACAAATCTCATATGGCCTGCCTATGTACAAGTATATAAACTCTTTCCATGCTATGGAAAGGGTGTTGGTTGTTTCATTTTTCACATACTAATCTATCTTCATTCTCTTTCACTTTCTCTCACTAGAAGAAACCTCCCACTCTCTTTCTCTCTTTAGATTTCTTCATTCTTATAGGTGTGTTTAAAGATTACTTATATTCTACAGGCTCCTTGCGGAGCGACTGACACTTGGTCACTTTAGGCCTTTTTGAGTGTTGGGCTTGGCCAGTTGCTTATCGTATGGTCTAGGCTCATGGGCCGGATGATGCTATACGTCATTATGTCCCCCTAGTCTAGTGTGTCTTTCGAGCGTGCAGAAGGGATTACTAGACTCATGTCCGCTTAGTTGCTGGAAGTCAGCGGCTCGGTGTGCTTTCCTCTTATGTTTCTTGGTAGGTAGCTTTGGGTGACGTGGCCTGTTCCTAGCCACGTGATTTCTGGCCGATGTGACGCTTTGTCAGGTGTGCAAATCATTGCGACTATTCATCTTTCCTTATTTCAACCGTTCAATGAGGGGTGTGAACACGTGTCTCAATCTTAGTGTTTTGGTTTCTCTTCTTGTGGATCTGTATAAATATCCCTTTATTTTTACTGCTTTTCTTTTTTGGTTTTTTACTGCACTTTTTTCTTCTTTTTACTTTCATTCGTCCAATTCTTCTTTTGTGTGTTTATCTTTCATCTACCCGTGCGTTTTTAGTCACAAGTTAGGTTCTATCTTCCTCTTGCCTTTGTATTTTCTTTGAAATGGTTGGTAGTTCGATTTATACTGTCACCTCTGTGTTAACCCAAAGGGAAATAGATCACCATTGTGATGTGTTTAACATTCTGGCCGAGCTGCGGCTGAAATTGACTAATCGAAATGCTATAATCAAAGATAGTTCGGAGGGAAAATCGGCATGTACACCCGTTTTATTGAATTCGCCAATTTTCAGATCCCCTTGTCGAAGTTTTTGCTCTACATTCTCGAGTATTATCAGATTAACCTTTCTCAGTTATTTGTTATTGGCGCGGCGAAGGTGAGTCACTTTAAGATTATGTGTCGCGTCCTTGGTCGTGTTCCTACTGTGGGTACCTTCCGCCGTCTTTATGTTAACTCTATTAGCAACGGGTGGTTATCCTTCTTAAAGCGTGGAGGTGTTGACGATCCCTGCTGTTATTGAAATTTGATTCATTGAAGAACTGGAACGACCGTTTTTTCTAGATTAACGCTTCGGTTTGCCCGCTATCTACTTCATGATTTAGTGGCGTTTTTGTTGTCAAGGATCCGCTTTCGGTGGACGAAGATGTGGATCTGCCTTGTGTGGAATTGCTGAATGAGAACTGTACCATTATTAGGAAGTACCTGGAGACCTTTCTGTGCTTTGTGGATCTTAGTCATTCATTTACTGAGATCGACGTCCATCCCATTTTGTTGCATAATAATGATGAGGGTAGGTGTCTGTCTATGTATATGTATAGGGTGGGGTTTTTGTGATCTTGTTTCATATTCTGATATGTGTTTTGTTTGTTGCAGAAATGGGTTTACTTGAATTTGTTAATTCCGCGGATCCTTTTAAGGTAAAGATTGGTGAGCGAACTCTTGCTGAGAATGAGGTTCCGCTTATAACTGAGACTAAGGATAGGGTCATCTCCCTTTCTCCGTAAACCATCAGTCTTGTTGACCATACCATTCAAGATGAGCTGAATGTTAATGTTGGTAAGAGAAAAAAGAGGATGGCTTTTGTTTCTGGGTCGCCGCCTGTGAAGAAGGCGCGGACTGAAGGTGTTGTTATTTCTGATTCCTGGCCTAGCACAGCAGACAAATCTCTTACTGCTCTGCGGATGCTTATTAGACAGAGTGGTCAGGCCGGTACTGGTTCTGAGTCTGCTGCTCCTGCTACAGAAGATGCTACTTCTTCTTCCGTTACTCCCACTCCGGAGCATGCTTCTGAGGGTGTGATTGTAGTTTTACATACATATAAAATAATATACTTATGAAGAAATTAAGGAAATACCCAAGTAACCCTTGGACAATTCCACTCACAAAGATATATATAGAATACGTATGTTACCGGGCAAGTATGATCACCCGGGTCGTTTCCCCAACGACTAGTGAAATTGAAACCACGCTTAGGTTCGGATCCTGATATGAATGAAGCAAAGATATTTTGGATAAGCTATTACTACGAAATTAAGAAGCAACAAATAATGACAATTAAGCAAATAAACAAATTTTAAATCCTAAATAATGTAAACTAAATTTTCACTAAATGAAGAAAAAGTGCCGAAAATTGTTAAGAATAAAAGCCCTAATTTTTTATAAAAGTTTATTTAAACTAATTAAAACTTAAACCTAATTATTAATTAAAACTTAAAAAACTTAAGGACAAATTGTGCAAAAAGGAAAAGGACTAACAGGATAAAACATTTAACGGGCAAGGATTACTGGAAAACAACTTAAATTGAGAAACAACAGAAATGGTCCCTAAGGATTTACCCCGATAACAAGCTAAGGCCAGAATTAAGGTGAAATTTGAAAAGTGCTTATTATGAAAAACTCAAAGAAGCAAAGTTGTAAAGGAAGCTAGGGAGAACAACTTTAACAAAAGCACTATGGTCTGAAACTCAAAGTTAAGCTCTATTACTAAGCTGTCACAGAAACTAGGGGTTTGGGCTATGGTTTACCAAAACAGCTATAAAATGCTCAAATAAAGCTTAAATCTAAAAAGGAAAAGTGATCTAGAAAGCTTATGATGTGCTTAATCTAGAAATGCAAATAAAACTAAGCTAGAAGTGCTCTTAAACTACTGAAATTAAGCATGAAATAAGCAAACTCAGGAAATAAGCAAGGTACCACAAACTTCACATAAGCTAGAGAGCTTAATAAGCTAAACTAGACTTTAAAACTTTAAGGACTTATCAAACTACTTATTATCCATCTAAATAAGCTTTAAAATCTAAACTTAAAAGCTAATTTAACAAGTTTAAATCCTTAAGATCCTAAGTACTGTTTTTGGAATTTTCAGGTTTTTATGGCTTTTGACAGCTAAATTAAACTAAGTAAATAAGCTAGAAATTGCAAATTAAGAATTAAAATGTATTAAACTATATTAAAACTTAAATCCTACTAAATTTAATAAGCTAAATCTTAAAATTACTTATCTAAATTAAGCTGAGAACACAGCAGTACTAACTGAGGTTAGTACTGCTAGTGTAAAAGTTCAGCAGTACTTTCAAGTGAAAGTACTGCTGATGCAATTTGATTTTTGAAAACAAAAATAAGCAATGAAATAAGCTAGAAAATGACAACTAAATTCTTAATAAGCTATAACTAGAACTAAACTTAATCCTACTAAATTTGAAAAGCTAAAATTTATACTAACAGTACTAACTTATGGTTAGTACTGGTAGTGTAAAGGCTCAGCAGTACTAACTGAGGTTAGTACTGCTAGTGCAAAATCAAGATTGCACTAATCCAAACACCCCTTTTAGACTATGACAGATTTGAGAAAAGCTTTTTTAAAAGAAATCTAATGAACAAGTACTAAATACCAGATAAAAACTAGCTTAAAACAAACTTAGCAATCATGATTAAACAACTGAATAAGCAAAATTATAAGATCTAAACTATTTAAACTAATATTTTTGGATTTTATGAGTTTTTATGACAGAAATGAGTAACTAATGATCTATAACTACTTAAGCAAAAACAGATGAAGATAAACCATTAATAAGTACTAGAAGAGACATTTAAACACTAATAAGCAAAGAGAATAAGCAAATAAGCAATATTTAAACATATAAGCTATAACTAAGCATTTAAACTGAAATTAGAGAAGAATGAAAAGAGAAACTTACTTGATCCTTTAGCTAAACAAAAGGAACCAATTAAGGCAGCTACAAGCTCTCTAGCTTATGAATAAGCTAGAGTAAAGTCCTTGGGATCTCTTCCAAGGTAAGATCCCCTTCCAAAAGCTCTAATCCAATTAGATCCATGTAAGATTTAACTGATTTAAGGTTTAAGTAAGATTAATTCTGAATTAAAACAGCTCTATTTCAGCTTATAGACTGAAAGAGCTTAATATGAGCTTATTAGCTTATGAGACAACTTAGCTTATTAAGAGAACTTATGACTTAAAATGAGAGTTTAGAAAACGGGATTTAAAACATTAAAAACTGAATTTCATTAACTGAAAAAGCTGATTACATTACTTGAAAAAGGAAAAATTACATTTAAGAAATAAAATACGAATTACATAAAAACTTGATTAAAGAGAAGACTAAAAATCGGATCCCCTGTGTGTGTGAGAATGAGGCTTATTTATAGTGCTAAGCTGAAGCTTCTAGGTCCTCTTGCCTTGCTCTTCAAACTTTTAATCTCTGCCATTCATTGCTTTAATCATTTGAGCTTCAATCGTGGCCGTTTGATCAAGATGTGGACACCTGAGGATTGCCAGCGTGTCATTCTATTGATGTGACGTTTGTGCTTCTTTTGTGAGTGTTTTAGTATAAAAACCCACATAGATTTGTGCTTTCACCATTGTTGACGTGGCTCTTCTTGAGATAAAGTTAATGAATCCTTTAATAAAGACTGATTTGTCCCTTCATTTGTGATGTAGACCTCTTGAATTGACTAACGCACCCTTTAATTAACAAAACCCCTTTGTTTTTGACTGGATGGTGAAATGGGGAAGACGGGTGAATAGTAAAAAGGGTTTCCCGCCTACTTTGGACAGTTAAAACTGTTGGAGTTTGGCCTTTTTACATTTTCAGTCCCTCTCTTACTTTTCCCTTTTTCAAGTTATAAATAACTTTCGGTATTTGCAAGATTGGTCCCTGGAGATGTTACAAAAGGACTTTAGCTAAGGATTTGGGCTATGGAGCTTTGGCTTTGTACTCTTTTGATTCTCGTGTCCGTGCTTGCTCGTTTTTGTCTGTTTTCTTGTGATTTATGACTTATCCGTACCTGCACACACAAAACACAAATACAAGCATATTTTTGCCATTTTTGGTCTGTTTTGGGCTTATTTAGGTTATTTTAGGTACAAACGGATATGTGTATTTTACACTTATCAATGCCCGACACAACGGAAGACGAAGCGGCTCGGTCAAGAAGTTGCAGCTTAACTTAACTGCTAAGTCCCACTAGCCTAGGATAATGAATTTGGGTTTCCCGATGAATGGTTACGTCAACGCGACACGTTGACAAAAGATTTAGATTTCAAGTTGTAATAGTTTGATGGTTGGTTAAATAAAATAAATCGAAAAGTAACGCAACGTGTGTAATATATTCCTTATATATTACATATAAAAAAAACCCTTATATAACTCGTACCGTGAGTTATATAACAATTACAAACAATCCGAAGATTAATGTGACGTATATAATGCTTTGCAAGTATTATATAATAAGTGTGAGTAAATAAGAATATCATAAACTATGCAGAATCTAGTTTGCAATACTAAGAAGAACAATGTAAATAGTTATAATAAGATCTTGCTAAACTTTCAATATATTGAACATAATCAAAGTTACAGAATAACCTTGAAACTATGAATACTAACTATATTTGCTATGAAAACTATATAAAACTTGAAACTTGATATCTAGATCTATGCTGTAGGGTTCCTTTTATACACCAAGGAAACCCTAATGGGCTTACAAAACGCGTCAAGTGATCAATGCATATCTAATCCATAATATATCTCCATGCATATCTCTTTAGCAGTACTAACTATTATAACTAACAGTACTAACTATTAAAACTAACTTGTACTAATAAACTGACAGTGACTAAACATTTGTAACTGGCGCACTTAACTATTACACTAACAGTCTACTATTGACTTAGTCTATTTTCTCTAATATTCAGTAGTTTTAAGTTTAGTTACTGGCAGTAATAACTTTCTTCTAGCCAGTTCATGTATTTAAACATATGGCAGTACTTAACTAGTTGGCAGTATAAACTCTTCTTTTGGCTGTTACTAAGTGTGTTAGTTATGTCTTAAATCCCAAAACTACACTCCCTTAAACTTGTGCTTGTCATCAAAAATTATAAAAGTTTCTTTGATTAAACTATCTATGCTAAGAGGATGCTTCCAAAACATTTTGTGTATGGGTTTGTTGCTAGAATGAATATTTCCTTAATAGTTCATTTGCCTTTTACATATTGCTCCACTTGAGTTGTTAGCCACACATCACAGGTCATATGCCCTCTTGTCAATGGATTTCTTGTACAACTAGCATAAATTTCATGTCCTCTTTTTAATGAAGATACTTGGTGAACACAACATGTATCATAAAAGCCTCCATAATAAAGGATCATGCATATACCTTTAAGATTTCCATAGAAGATCATACTATCTGTTCAAACAAATCTCTTTAGTTTAACCCACCAATTTCTTCTCTTTTCATCTGTGGCTTTCTGTTGTACTAAATATCTCCTTAACTAAATCCCAAAGCTTAACTAGGTCATCTCTATTAAATTTCTTTATCATCTCAGCAAAAATCTAATAAGCTTATGTATGGTTTCCAACTCTGATAATTCTCCGGTACCTTCTTGTGTCTTCAAAGTAACCTCTAGGTCTATGATTGGCATATTTGTCCGTAAGGCCTTCAACATTAACTTCTTCCACTGGTACTATCAACTAACAATTTATGTAGTCTTCTTTTGATAAATTACTTTTTCCTTTTCTGCAGATTCTTCACTGATCTGAAGCTTCTCCAATATTTTGTCTTTTAATAGGCTCTTCTAAAACTTCTTGACCTGCTCTTTTCAGTCTCTGAACCTCTAACTCAGATCTCATAGGCATAAAAGATTGTACCTTCCTCATAGTAGTTTCAAAGATTTCTTTAACCTGCTCAAATGAAAGAGACTTCAATTGTTAATAGAATATCCTTCTTGGTTTCTTGATTGTAATTGACAGATATGCCTTTTGTTGTGCAGGTGTTATTGGCTTGTTACATCTTTGCTTTTGCTCTTTTTGTGCAAAGAACTTCCTTTCTTGGATTGACTAAGTTCTACAAGCTTATTGGTAAATCTTCTTCACTTCCACTTTCACCAGCTAGTAACTGTTGAACCAAAATCTTCATCTGTTTGCAATTACCTAGCAATGCATATCCCATTCAACATCTGTAAAACCCTAAGCTGCATTGATGCACTTGGACGCCATTATCTGTCGTTCTTGTGTGCAGCAAACTATTCTTGAGCTTTTGTGCTACTTTGCATCCCTGTAATCTGAACCTGCTTCTCTTCTATTTCATCTTCCCTTAGAGACCTCAGTTTCATTCACTTTTAGCCTTGCCTTTAGCTTTAGCAACACCTCTTTCTGATCTTCATAAGTGTCTCTGCAAGGGTTAAATCATCAGCAGTAGTATTTGCATGTCTTTGAGGACTGGCAGTACTAACAAATGTACTAGCAGTGTTAAGTTCTGCATTAGTATTAGTAACTTCTAGACCAACACCAAAACCTTCTTGAGTATCCAAATTCTGTCCATACCTCCCAACTTCAACATATAGAGGAACCAATGAAATTCAAGCATCCAAATCCATTTCTTCTATCATACTCCTCCCCTGTTTGGAAGGATCCTCTGCAACTAAATCCTCTTCATCATCAGAAGCAATAATTTTTGTTCTCTTTCTAACTTGGCTTGTCTTGATAGTCTGTTCTAACTTCTTCACCTTTTTGATAAGTTTAGTAAAAGCAGCACCATAGGTTTGTTTTGTTTGCTTCAATTCTGTCTCCAAGCTTTCCACCTTGTTTGAAAATTATGTACATAGAACCATCAATTCATGGAGTGTCATACTGCCCTCATCACTTCCAGGTGTGTGACCTCCTGGGAAAGGTGAAACATGGGGCTTGGTAGGGGACTTAGTGATGTTACCACTGCCCTGTCCTGCATCTATGCTAGAGATAGTAGTGACAGCCTCTCCATGAACAACATCCACACCCGTAAATGCAGCCTCATCTGCAACTGGGGTTCTAAGGAATCTCAAATTCCTGTTTGATAGTTTCCCTAATTGTTGAAGAAGTTGGTGGTTTAGATAATTATAGGGGTGATGTATGTGGTTCAGTAATAGGTGATTGAGCTGATGTATTCTGGTGTGGTTCAGTAGATGGAGCTCCATAAGGGGTGTGTGGTGGATCCAGCTAGGGATTGTTGATCTCACCTGACTAGTTTGGTCATTAACAGATGTGATAGTGGCAAATAAAGGTGTTTCCTCCCCAGAATATCCCTTGGTAACCCTTCTCATGTTACTAAACAATTTTGGTGTAAGGGTAGGAGTGATATAAATTCTTTTGTGTGAAGAAAGCAACCTTTTCCTTTTGTTCAAAAAGACTTGAATAAATCTTGGATACATTAGAAATTTACTTTGATTATCTAAGTTTTTCACCATACCATCAAAAATCAATTTAGAAAAATTAAAAGTCCTATTTGTGGCCAAGCAAATTATAGCAGTTTCTATATTACTACTAAACTGTTCCTAAGCTATTTTCTTTGGACTTAAACAATGAAGAATTGTATGGATCATGAACTTCCACTAAGGGGAAAAATGGCTTTTTTGAAAAGTTAATTTATCAGAAGTAATGGTGTTAGGAACAAGAAAAGTCTCAGTCACTTCCAATACTTATATAGCTAAGCCCATAGTAAGTTCATGTAATGATTATGTAGCTTAATATGGTCCAAGACCCATGGAAAGCCTCACAAAGGCCCATGGCCGGCCATATTTAACATTTAAATACCCCTCTCCATGCCTTGGAGAGGGGGTTGGTTAGTTGGTTCTCTTTGTAATTCATTTTCTACACACATATAATACATTCCATCTTTCATGTTTACTTTCTCTCTTTAAACTAATCCAACCCACTCTATCTCTTGTTCTTGCATAAATCAAAGATTACATGTATATTCTACAATTGGTATCAAGAGCCATGGAGTGATTTGTTTGGTTTTTGTGTTTGAATTTTAGTTTGTTTTTGTTTGTTATTCAATACGTCTTTTTCTTTCTTTTTGTTTATTTTCAAAGCTTCTTTGTATACTAAAAGATCATTTACCTAGGTAAAGTTGATCTAGTATCTTTGGATATAGGTGTATTTACTTTAGATTAAAGAAAAACTCATTTTTGTTCATCATTTGTTTTTCAAAAAACCTTATAAAGTACAATTCTTGATTTTAAATTTTTTGGCTTAAAAACCACAAAGTTTACATTTTTAAGGTACCTATAGGTTTGGGAATACTAGTTGTACAAGAAATTTTGGGAAAAAACAATCAAAAATGTGTCTTTTTATGTTTTAAAGATTTTGAGTTTCGTCCATGTGTTACACGAATTTGCAATTTTAGTTATATCCGAATTCGCAATCTTAGTTCTATCTGAATTGGCAATTTGTTCTTTAATCGAATTCACAGTTTTTAGTTACATCCGAATTGGCAGTCTTAGTTCTATATGAATTTGCAGTTTACAGTTGAATCCGAATTTGCAATTCAGTTGAACCCGAATTAGTATTTTTCAGTAGAACACGAATTGGAAATTTTGCTTAAAGGTCCGAATTGGCAGTTTTCAGTTAACTTCGAATTCGCAGATTACTTAAGTACACGAATTTGCAGTTTTACTTCAACATCCGAATTAGCAATATTTAGTAGAACACGAATTGGCAAGTTTGATTAAAGGTCTGAATTGGCAGATTTACTTAAGGACACGAATTGGCAAATTTTATAAGGACCCGAATTTGCAATTTCACTTAATCATTTGAATTTGCAACATTTACTTAAAACTCAAAATTGCTTCATCAAAATTATACGATTTATTTCTTTGACTTGTAAAATCCCGATGTATATCACTTGTTTTCTCGGTTTTTGTTAAGAATTGTAAATCCCGTGTAGTTTCAATACACAACACACACAATAAGACAATACTTCAACACAATATTTCTATCACCGCTCGATCTAACAGTATTATTTTGCTACATTTATCAATGACGACACTTGCTGATAAGTCACTTCTCTCGGGTGGTGACAACAAACTACCGATGCTTAAAAAACACTTGTATGACTCATGGAAAAGCAGAATGGAACTTTATATGATGAATAGACCTCATGGTAGAATGATTTTTTCTTTTGTTGAAAAAGGTTCACTTGTTTGGCCAACAATTACATTGGATGGGGTAACCAGACCAAAAGAATATACTGAGTTAGACATCCCGTGATAACCATTCAAGCTTGATTGTGACATCAAAGGCAATAAACATCTTTCTACATGGCCTTCCTACTGAAATTTATGCTACTTTTCAGTCAACATCGTGTAGCCTTGGATATTTTGGGAGAAAAATCGATGTCATGCAAGGAATTATCATTTAATACAAAGCACATAGTCTACGATGAGTGTAAGTTGTACGATGAATTTGATAAGTTTACATACAAGAAAGGAGAGTCGTTACATGAGTACTACTTGAGATTCACTCTGCTACTTAATGATATGAATATTTACAAGATGTCACTAGAGCAATTTCAAGTCAATACCAAGTTACTGATGTTAAGTTAGTCAAAGATTTGCATACTACTAATGTTGATCAGATTCATGCTCACTTGGAACAACATGAACAACATGCAATGAGTGTGATTGATGGCATGAAGTAGCTCCGATCCATCTTGCTTTAGTTGCATCTAACCAATGACACACGTCTCCATATCTATCTACATCAGCACTCTTACAGAACTCTCGACATCAACAAATTGGTCTCCACCTCATCAATCTTCACAGTATGGATCAAATTCCTATCACCCAACAAATGATATCAAACCTCTGTTCACCACAACGTTTTCTCTCAATCTATCATCCATTCCTCAAATTGAATACTCTCCTACAGTCAACCAACAATCTAAATTTTCCCAATTAGACTCCGGTCTGACTATACCAGTTTTTTCCATGAACAAGTGATGATCTAATTGGATTCCATCATTCTTGTCATGTCATTCTTGTCTAATGTAGATACACTTCCCGCTATTACTACCATTAACCTGCTGAGGAACTCGTCAAACCACAAAGGCAACAAGCCACATTATGATGGAAAGGTAAACTGTACAACAGTACTGGGGAGACTAATTTTGTTATGTTACAGGATGTACTACAAGAACTTTCACTACAGGCATGCTGGGAGTAACTCGGGGAAAATGAGTGATTGTTATGTGTTACAACTGCAAAGGGATGGTCACCAGTTCCAAACTATGCACTAATCTAAGAAGGAAACGAGATGTCTTATGGTTTAAAGAAAAGTTGTTGTGGTTCTATTGCTCTGCTAGTGGACAAATTCTCATGAGGTGGAACTTACCATTTTTGGTAGATCTAGGGAATTATAGTTGCTCAAGCCACATGATGGTCATTACTCACAATTGCTGCTTATCAAGCTAATGTTTTGGATCCTATGACTCTGATTTATGTTTGAACTTCACACTGCCAAAGTTGATCTCATGGCGAATTTATATCATTATCGGTTCAGATACTCTTGCCTGAGGTACACAATGCATGTATATATTGTAGATAATAATATGATTATAATCTAAGGTGTGTTGGTGAATGTTGTTTCTGAATCAGTCGAATGTTGGGACTTATTCAGAGATTGAATTACCTGTGATAGCAAATCATTCCTTATCGTTAGTTTGTGCTCGAAGTTCAACAGCTGATCATTTAGAAGTCTAACTTCTTTACATACAAAGAGGCACTGTTATTATTGTGTGTTGAACATTGTTATCCATGTTGCTAATATATTCAAAGTTTAATTCTGGAATCTATTGAAGTGTCAATGATACTTTAACTGTTGAGCTTGAAAGATATAAGGAACAAGTTAAAGTTTTAAATAAAGGACAAAATGTTGATTTAAAGAATAATGACAATGTTTCAAATTCATGTGCACAGTCTGTAGAGATTGATCTTCTTAAACAAACTCTTTCAAAACATTTAAAAGAAAAGGAATCTTTAATGCGAACGGTTACACTTCTCAAAAATGATTTTAAGAAAAAAGAATCTTGAAACATTGATAGGGAAATCACGTTAGAAAAGTGGATCAAACAGCTAGATAATATTGTTTTTAAAAGAGATCAATCCGCACAAACTGTTCACATGTTGACGAAACCACAGTTTTTCTATGATCATACCACTAAACAAGCTCTAGGTTTTCAAAATCCTTTCAATTTGAAGAAAGCTCAGCAGTTGGAACCGAAGCTATATGTTGGTGATATTATTGAGAAAACTAATCCTATTGTGATTTCTGACTCAGAAGAGACCTTAATACTTGCTGAAGAGAGTCGTTCAAAAATGCTTTTAAAACAACAAGATCATATGATGTTAGAAAAGAAAGTTAATACTACACTAGTCGATTATGCTGTCCTTAATCAACTTTCTCAAGATTTTAAAACACGATTTGTTCCACAAACTGAATTATCTGTTGAACAAGACTTTTTGTCTAAGAATTCTATGAATTCTCCAGAACCCACTTTTTCTAGTAGACCCACCAAAGTTGAGGTTCCAAAAGAACTTCCTAAAGTAAGCATGGTTAATACGAGTTTGAAGAAACTTAAATACCATCTTGCTGGTTTTGACGTGGTTGTCAAAGAAATAACCACACCCACAGCCATCACTGAGGGCTCATGGGGGTTCGAACATACAAAAGCTTGTTTTAGGGATGAAATAATTCCATTTGTAAAAGCTCTGAAGGACTTATTTAACACATTCAATCAATATTTAGTTGATGAACTTTTTGAAGTCCAAAATGTCTTTCATCAAATGGAACAGGCTATGGAACAACATCGTTTAGAGTCTAAAACATTTGAAGTTAAAATAAATCAAGTTTTAAACGAAAATGAACGACTTTTGGAACAAGTGTTGAGCAAAGATATTATGAACATAATTGTGAATTCGTCTGTGAATAATGCTTCTGTGAATGTGCATGAATGTGAAAAGTGTCTCCAACTTGAGACTGAGCTTCAAACGGATTTCATTGAAAAAGAGATTTATGATAAACTGTTCAAAAGTTTCACCACTCTTGAAAAACATTGCATCTCTTTAGAAGTTGATTCTCAACTTAATCAAGAAATTTTTCAAAAGGACAATCCTGTTTCAAATCAAAGTGCTCAAAGTTTTGATCAATTGTTTGAATTAAATGAATTAAAAGCTCAGTCTCAAGAGAAAGACACGTTCATAAAGAAGTTGAAAGAGATAATTAAAGTTCTAAGTGGGATAAAGAATGAGGATAAGATTAAACAGGAATTAGAGGAGATTGAATCAATTAACATTGAATTGGATCATAGGGTGACAAAGCTTATTGTTGAGAATGAGCATTTGAAACAGACCTATAAAAAACTTTATGACTCGATTATACCAGCACGTATTCGATCAAAAGAACATTGTAATGATTTACTTAATCAAGTCAATCTAAAGTCTGTGGAAAATTTTGATTTAAATGCTAGTTTTCAGGAAAAAGTTTTGGTAATTATAGCTCTCAATGATGATTTAAGGAAACTTAAAGGAAAATTTGTAGTTGATAATGATGTTACAAAACACCCTAGTGATCCAGAAATGCTTAAGATTGATGTGGAACCAATAACCCCTAAATTGTTGAATAAACAGACAGCTCACTCTGCCTATATTAAGCACACTCAGGGAAGAAAACATACCGTTCTTAGGTGGATCTAGTTGAACATGTTTAAAATCATAAATATCACTAGATCAATCCTTAGAATCAGTTGAGTATGCTAAACTAGGTACTTGAGTTGCTTACAAAAATCAGTAACACTGCCCCTAGTATTAAACAAATGCTGATGGAAAATTAGTGGTGTGACCTAAAGAAAACAAGGGACAAAAGCATTAGATTTTCTAAGGCCCGTCACATCTAGGAAACACAATCATAAAAACAACCTCTACATCAAACCTAGTTTCTAACAAACCTATGTTGTCTTCTACAGGAGTAAAATCGTCTACTAGTGCTAGCAGATCACAGCCTTCAGGAAATACAAAGAAAGATAAGATTCGGTAAACACCAAGTAGTACTCAGAAGAATAAAGTAGAGGCCCACCCTAGGAAAGTTAAATCTAGTTTGAAAAATAAAGATTGTGTTGTTGAATCTAAAGGAACTGCTCATGTGCAGCATTCCGGGCTTAATGTGAATTCTGAACTAAAATATGTTAAGTGTAATGGTTGCATGCTTTCTGCTAATCACGATTTGTGTGTTCTTGATTTTATCAATAATGTGAATGCTCATAATAAATCTAAATTATTTAAAAAAAATTCAAAGAAGAAAGTTTGGAAACCAACAGGAAAGGTGTTTACAAAAATTGGATACATCTGGAGACCTACTGGACGAACCTTCACTATAGTAGGAAACACGTACCCTTTAACTAGGATTACCACAACTATAAGTTTCACCTTAGGAAACATTGCCTAGTAAATGAAAAAACCTAGCTGTTGTAACATTGGTTTATCAAGGGAAAAACCTAGAAATCTAAACCTATGTTCCTGATAGCAAATCTAAAGTTCCCAAATCTATATCTGCTAACAAAAAGGAACCCAGTCACTCCCGGGGATCCAGAGTTTCCAATGTTCCATCTTCCTCTCTTAATGTATGAAGGTTGTCCAAATTATATCGGTATTTGGAATTCCGACTGCTCAATGCATATGGGACCGGATATAGATCTTAGCTCACCAATTTACTACCACATGTCCCCCCCCCTAGGGTACAGTTAAATGCGGAAATGATCAGTGACAATATATTGGGTTATGGTGATTTTAAGATGGGAATGTTACGATATCAAGGGTTTTACTACATGGATTGGACTTGGACTAACTATTCTCAGTTAGGAAATTTTTATGATTCGACCTTGAAGTTGCTTTTCGTCAAACACCTGCTTCATAGTAATTTAGAAGGGTGTTGATCTATTTAATGGATCTCGATGCAACAATCTATTCACTCTGTTCTCATGGACATATGGATGGCGTCTCTCCCAATATATCTATTGTCGAGGCCTCTTAGACTACAGTAGGTTATGGCAACGACGTTGTCTTATCTGAAACTTTGTGCAATCACATTAGATAGGACCGGTCTTGTTCGTGGTCTCCCAAAGCTTAAAATCTGATAAGGACCTATTTTGTTCTGCTTGTGTAATGGGTAAAAGCAAGAAGAAACCCACATAACTAAATATCTGAGACACCACCAAAGAAAAACCCTCTATCTTTTACACATGGAATCTTCTGTTGACAATGCGTGTTGCATAGTATTAATGAAAAGAGTACATCCTCGTCATTGTCGTGATTATCTTGAATACATGGGTTAAGTTCTTAGGGCAAAAGATGAAGCTCTATATTTCTTTAATCATTGTTTTCTCAAGTTGATCCTTAGTGACGGCTTAAAGTGACTGTCTGATGAATCAGAAACAGACTAGATAATGGAACTGAATTTGTTAATCAAATGTTGCGTGAATATTATGAGAAGGTTGGTATCTCTCACGAAACATCTGTAGCTCGCTCTCCACATCAAAATGGTGTCGTTGAAAGACGAAATCATACGCTAATTGAAGCTGCTCGCACAATGTTGATTTATGCAAAAGTTCTGTTATTTCTATGGGTTAAAGTAGTGGCTACCGCATGCTACACCCAAAATCATTCCATCATACGCCTTCGTCATGGCAAAACACCATATGAGCTTTTACATGACAAACTTCCCGAATTATCTTTCTTCTATGTATTTAGTGCACTCTGCTATCCAAGGAATGATAGTGAGAATCTGGGCAAGTTACAACCAAAGGTTGATATTGGTATTTTCATTGGTTATTCACCCACGAAGAAAGCATTTTGAATTTACAACCGACATACCAGACGAATCATTGAGACAATTCATGTAGATTTTGATGAGCTGACTGCGATGGCTTCTAAACACTGCAGTTCAGGACTCGCACTTTATGAAATGACTCCTGCAACAATTAGTTTTGGACTCGTGCCAAATCCTCCTCCTTTAACACTGTTTGTACCACCTTCAAGAAGTGATTAGGATCTTTTGTTTCAACTGATGTTTGATGAATTACTCACTCCTCCACCCAGTGTTGATTACCCAGCCACTGAAGTTGTTGCTCTAATTTATGAAGTAGTTGCTCTAGTTTCCGATGTATCAACTGGTTCACCTTCTTTAATAAATGTTGACCAAGATGCACCATCACCAAGTCATTCTTAAACAACACCCGAAACTCAACCTTCCGTCATTCCTAACGATGTTGAAGAAGACAATCATGATATTGAAATTGCACATATAGGTAATGATCCGTACTTTGGTATCCCAATTCTAGAAATCCATTCTGATCAATCTTCATCGTCGGATTCTATTCATATAATTGTACATCCCGATCACCAAATTTCTGAACATAATAGCAAATGGATTAGGGATCATCCATTTGAAAACATAATCGGTGAACTCGCTAGACCAGTTTCCACAAGGCTACAATTACATGAGCAAGCTCTTTTTTGTTACTACGATGCCTTCCTCACTTATGTTGAACCCAAGACGTATAAAGATACTTTGACTCAATCCAGCTAGATCGAAGCAATGCAAGAAGAACTCAATGAGTTCAAATGCCTTGAAGTATGGGAGCTCGTACCCCGACCAGACAAAGTTATGGTTATTACTTTGAAGTGGATCGACAAAGTGAAGCTAGACAAACTGGGAGGTATTCTAATGAACAAAGCTTGATTAGTGGCTTGTGGTTACCGTCAAGAGGAGGGAATCGATTTTGAAGAGTCTTTTTCTTCGGTTGCAAGATTAGAGGC
>BQNB010125050.1:0-19835 GCA_026074375.1 Tanacetum coccineum
GTTCATGGTGTTCGAACTGATAATGATACTGAGTTTAAGAACAAAACTCTTGTTAAGTTCTTTGATGAGGTCGGAATTTCTCAACAATTTTCTACTGCAAGAACGCCACAGCAAAATGGTGTCATGAAAAGGAGGAATCAAACCTTAGTCGAAGCTGCAAGAATTATGCTTACATTTGCAAACTTACCATTATTTCTTTGGGCTGAAGCCATCGCAACAGCTTGCTTTACACAAAACCGTTAGATTATTCACAAACGTTTCGATAAAACTCCTTATGAGCTTATTAACAAGCGAAAACCAAACATCAAGTTTTTTCATGTGTTCGGCTGCAGATGTTATCTACTTAATGATTATGATGATGTTGGAAAGCTCAAGGCAAAGGGGGATATTAGAGTTTTTGTTAGATACTCAAAGGAATCTGCTGCATTCAGAGTTTACAATAAACAAACTCGAAAGATTCACGAGAGCGTGAATGTGAATTTTGATGAGATTCCAGAAATGGCTTCTAAACAGTTCAGTTTAGAACCCAGTTTATCTAATTTAAATGAAACGAGAAAATCTTCAAATCTAACGGTTTCACAAGTTTCAGAAATTTCAAAGAAAGATTTGGAAGATTTATTTCATATAATTTTTACGATGAGTATTTTAATTCTTCAATGATAACGAAATCTCTGACAACGAATGTTGAAACTTCCAACAACGAAATTTCTTCGCACGAAGAAGTTTTTCATGAGAGTTCGGAATCATTTCAAGAGGAATCTTCTACATCTTCATTGAATAATGACGTTCAACAAAGTTCAGAATAAGTAATGGTTCCTCCAACAAATACTCAATCGATTTCAAATAACATGGTTCCTAATGTGAATGAAGCAAGTTCGTCACACAATGTTCATACATTCTATCAACCTTACCCACATGAGAAAAAGTGGACTAAGGATCATCCACTTCATAAAATAATTGGTGATCCAAAGTCGAGTGTTCGTACAAGAGGACAACTAGCAAATTCATGTTTGTTTGCATGTTTGCTAAGTCGTATTGCGCCTGCTAACGTGGCTAAAGCTTTGAAAGATGCCGATTGGGTCAGCGCAATGCATGATGAGCTTGATCAATTTGCAAGATTGAAAGTTTGGATATTAGTTCCTCGACCCGAAGGCAAGACTATCATCAAAACCAAATGGATCTTCAAGAATAAGAAAGATGAAAGCAGTTTGGTTATTCGAAACAAAGCAAGGCTTGTAGCTGTAGGATACTGTCAACAAGAAGGCATTAATTATGATGAGACGTTTGATCCAGTTGCTCGAATTTAGGCTATACGCTTATTTCTTGCATATGCTGCTCATAAGGATTTCACGGTCTTTCAAATGGATGTAAAGACGACATTTCTCAATGGAATTCTTAAAGAGGAAGTATATGTTGGTCAACCTCCAGGTCTTATTAGCAAACAATATCCAGATCATGTGTATGCTCTTGACAAAACTCTGTATGGTTTGAAACAAACACTTCGGGCATGGTATGACATTCTTTCAAAATTCTTGATTGATAGCGGTTTCCAAAAAGGTTCAATCGATACTACTCTTTTCATTAAAAAGAAGGGTAAACATATAATGCTAATTCAAATATACGTTGATGACATTATATTTGACTCAACGAATCCAAAATATTGCACAAAATTTTCAGAATTAATGGTGAAACGTTTTGAAATGAGTATGATGGGAGAAATAAAATTCTTTATCGGGCTTCAAGTAAATCAATTTTCAAATGAATTTTCATAAATCAATCTAAGTACATTCTTGATATTTTGAAACGATTTGGAATGGAAAATTGTGATACGGTTCCCACTCCCATGGTTGAACAAGCTAAACTCAAACTTGATTTAGTTGGAAAACCAGTTGATCATACTGATTATCGTAGTATGATTGGATCGTTGATGTACCTTACTTCGAGTAGGCCAGATATAATGTTTGCAACATGTATGTGTGCTAGATATCAGGCAAACCCAAATGAACATCATGTGTCAACCGTCAAAAGAATCTTTCGATATCTCAAAGGGATTATTAATTTAGGCCTTTGGTATCCGAAAGATTCTGGCTTTGATCTAACTGCTTATTCAGACGCATACATCAGGTGTCACTGTAGATATCGAAAAAAGTTAACATCTGGCATGTTCAATTTTAGGTGAACACGTGGTGTGTTGACACTCCAAGATGACAGAATTGTGTGTCTTTTCTACAGCTGATCTGAATATGTTGCTGTGTTTGGGTCTGTTGTGCTCATGTTTGTGACGCGTACTCAGTTGACTGACTATGCTTCTTCTTCGACAAAGTACATTTACTGTGATTCAAAGTGTGCTATAGCAATCTCGTGGCCAATCAGTACAACTCACTCGAACAAAACACATTGATGTAAGGTATCTTTTTATAAAAGGTTCAGGTGCAAAAGGAACAATTGAGTTTTATTTCGTTCCGGTACTAAATTTCAACTTGCGGATTTATTCATCGCATTAATCTCTGCCTGAAGCTCGATTTAAGTTTTTAGTCGAGAAGTTGGGTATGATGAGTCGTGAAACATAAATTCTTTACCACGAAATGTTTTTGTTAATAACTTTTAGAAAAGACAAAAAAATTTTCTTTTATATAAAATTTTAGAAAAGACAAAAAGATTTTTCTTTTATATAAAATTTTTACAAAAATACAAAAAGATTTTCTTTTATATAAAATTTAGAAAATACAAAAAAAAAGTTTTTCTTTTAGACCAAATTTTTTAAAAAAAAATTATTAATTTTT
This sequence comes from Tanacetum coccineum, assembly GCA_026074375.1. NCBI lineage: Eukaryota > Viridiplantae > Streptophyta > Magnoliopsida > Asterales > Asteraceae > Tanacetum > Tanacetum coccineum. The sequence continues at coordinate 2,784 of BQNB010125050.1, forward strand.
TTTATATAATGGCTTTCGTATAATTCAGTACGAAACCCGAGCTTCATTTGATGGCTTGTGTACATTTCAGTACATAACCCGTGCTTTAAAGAAAAGAAGGTGTACGCTTCAGTGCATCTATCTTTGAAAAAGAAGAGAAGTCTTCTTTGACTTGAGTCATTGACAAATATTTTTCAAAATCTTTATGTGGTACTTAAAAGATCAAATCAATTTGTTTTTAAAAAAGTCAATGATCTCAAGTTGATGAGTTACAATCGATTCGAATTTTAAAATGTGGTACTTTCAAGATAAAATCAATTTTAAAAAAAAAGGTCTTCAAATCGATGTATTTTTTTGTGAAAGTGTCTAAAGAAATAAAGGACTCAAAAGTGCAAATAGGAACTCCTTTATAAAGGTTTTAACGAAGATATGGTATTTTTCGAGGGGGAGTGTCCGTATAGGTTGTTGAAAAGTTTTCAGAAAGAAACGGAAATAGAAAATTGTTTTACGTTTCACCTTCACATATCCGTATTTTTGCGTTTTTAGCTTCATGTTAAAAATGTTTCTCGGCATATGTTAAGGGGGAGTGTCTTTATTATGATTGAAAACTTTTAAAGATCAAAATTTTCTTCTTCATATGATGTTTGTGAGAATGATGAAAAACAGAAAGAGAGATTTGTGAGAGAAAAAATAGAAAGAGAGAAATGAGAAATCGTATACTTAAAAAAATAAAAGTATATGTCATGTGCTTCAAAAGCAAAAACAACACATGAAAAGAAAAAGAGAAAAGTATGCAAGAAAAGAAATGCCACCGCATACAAAAACAGACAGAGTGATTGTTCTACATTTTCTTGATATTATCAAAAATCTCATGATACGATTTCAGATTTTCATCATGGTTTTCACGGACATTCTTTCTAAAGGAATTATCTTGGCGTATGTTGATTAAGTTGCACGGTGTGATTTAGTTACTCCCAAAATACTCCTATGATCTTCCAGAACCGGAATTGATCTACCCCGGAGTCTTCCTTCCAATTTAGGAATGTTAGGTCTAGGTGATGGAGTTTGAGGTGTAAATCAACATGTTTTGAATGCTAAAAGGACTTAAGTGATAAAGCTTTGAATGAAAACAAATGAAAGAAAATGATAAAGTTTTGTTTAAAAGTGCAAGAATATGATGAAGAAGAATCAAATGATAAGCAAAATGAAAAGGTTGGAGTTGAAAAGTGAGAGGCTTATAAGAAAAGATGAAGGGTGTTTTTTCCTACACTAGGATAGAAACCGGGTCAACTCATAATCTATCGGATTTCATTCGTTGATTTCTGGTATTGAAGTAGACATCATGGACCCAGTGATGCAAATGCACAACCCCTCCTAGCCACTCAAATACTTCTTTAAATGACAGAGAATGGATTGTCTTTCCAAGTGGTTTCCAAGAGTTGGAAGTTAGGAAAAATGATCAAAGTTACGGTGTTAGTCTGCAACATAAGGTATGTCAATGTAGAATGTGGGAATTAAGAGGTGTTCCTTGTGTACATGTTGTGCCAGCCTACTTGCATTGTGGAATTGACTTAGATTTAGGTGTTAGCCATTGGTATAGTCAAGAATGTTGGTTTAATACGTATCAATTTTCAAATAAACTTATATTTGGGTCAAATATGTGGAAAAGGACTAATGATGTTCCACCTTTATCACCACTTGTAATAAGGTTACCTGGTAGATCTCAAAAAGCTAGAATCAAAGCCCCTTGTGAAAGTAGTGGTAGTCATACCAGTAGGGTGGGTAGGACTATGACTTACACAAATTGTTGGCAAAAAGGTCATAATAGGGCAACATGTACGGCAGACCTAACACCTAAACCTACTGTTGAGAAAAAACAACCAGGAAGAAAAAAACAAGTTGTAGTTGGTCATTGTGCATCTAGGGACAGGGGTAGAGGTAGAAGTGGAATTGGAAATGAAGCCAGTGGTAGTACAATAGGTGGCATTGGTGAAGCTAGTGGTGGGGGGAGAGGAGGTAGTGGAGGAAGAGGTATAAGGGGTGGTGGAATGGCTAGTAGTGGTGGTAGAAGAGGTGGTAGAACAGGTAGCAGAGGTATTGATAGTACAAGAGGTGGTGGAATGGCTGGTTCAAGTAGCATGGGGATACTAACTTCTAAAGAGGTATGTGTTAGCATATACTTTAAGTTTTGTTTATTCTTCAACCAATCCCTAACTACTACTGTAATATACAAGAATATCAACTGCAGTTGGATGAATTGGCATTTAGGGAATGCATGGAAGAACAAGCCAGAGAACAAGCAAGAATAGGTGTTGAACAAGCAAGAATAGGTGTTGAACAAGAAAGGTTTGATAAGGAAAGGAGAGAAGAAAGAGAATGGGAGGAGAAGCAAGATTACTTTAATCCTGCTAATTTCAGAGAAGATTCAATTGAAGAGGCACCTTTTAATTAGGCATATGTTAAGGTTTTTATTCCAAGCATTCATTCTCAACCTACCCAACAGTCAGGTGTTTGGGTGAAGGATACAACTGATGTTACAATAGAAAATATTGATGAAGCACCTACAAGTGAGACAACTGATGTATCTGCAATAGTTAAAGATTTGTCTGCACCAGCTGTGGATAAAGGCAAAGGAAAAGAATCAGTTGAAGATCAATCCAGTGCACCAAAAAAGAAAAGAGGCATGCCACCATCACATGTAGATGGTATTAGGATTTACCATAAGAACCGTGGAAAATCTAAAAGGATTGCCAACATGAAAGAAAAGAAAGCCTTTCAATTTGACAAGCATGGAACATGTAGCACTCCTGATAAGGCATTTGATGTGGATGATTAGTCATTTACTTGACTTAAGTACTGTAATGCATATTTAGGATTTGAACTTGGTTTGTATTATGTATGGGTCAAAAGTGTAGACAACAGCATGTGGTATTTGCAGGTTTTATGAGCCTTGCATGTTTTGTGGCAATTTTGTGTCTTGAACTATGTAGCTGTACCTTTGACTATCTTCAATCAAGACAAAGCATGATGCTTTTGACCCTTTTATTGCTTGTTATTTACTAGTAATTGTCTGGGCATAACCCATGTGCAAAACAACTTAGTTATGTTCCCAACTGCATAAACCATTTATTCTAATGCTTGAAATACACATGCCAATGGTACAAAGATGAACATACACCTTAATATGTTAATAAAGACACATACGCATTCCAGTGGTAGATAGCTTAACATGCACACACCATTGTTCATAGTTTTATTCAACACAACATAATACTTAGACCCTTAAAAGGGCGTATTCCCCTTCAACTTCTCAATGAAAACCATTTTCTCATCATCCTTCTCCTCTGTCTCCCTCACGAGGGCCTGCAACTGACGAACCCTCTCATCGTCTCTCTCTGCTAGCTCTTGCAAGAACTCAGATGTCTTTTGCTTTATAATCACCCACCTAGGGGAAGCTTCAAGCTCTTGAGTAAACATGCGATGTTCTTCAATTGCAGCACTCAACTTCCCACACAACTTATTTATCATACGCGCCACCTTAAGGTTATCTTCTTTGGCCCTCCAGCAATACAAAACCAACACATCTTCCTAGTTGTCAGACTGGGCCGATTCCCTCAACTCCGCAATCCTACGCAACCAAGACATGGTTTGTTGTATTTCTTAGCAATGCATATGATCACTAAGCCTAAGACAACCCTTATATATGCAAAATCCCACTATGAATGCAAGTTGCTACACACCCCACTGTGACTGCCACTAACCTATACTTTTCAATTGTGCAGACACAATATGCACCTCTTTCCACAGTGTGCAGATAAACACATTCATATCATAAAAAACAATTCATAACATAAAGGGTAGTTGATTACATAAGTCTTCACATACATTTTATTACAATTAACATTCATAAAAGATAAGTTATGTTATAGCTTTTACCCCTACTTCATTAGATAAACAACAAACACTAGACCTGAAAATATCATGAAAATTGTCTTCCAGAACCTTGCATTCTTTTGGCTTTGTGCTAGTTCAGCTTGTAGGCCAACAAACTCATCTTGGAGGATAATCAATTGTTTATGGCTTGTTAACTCAGTAGCAATGTCTTGGATTTGATGTGGATTAAGCTGTCCATACATTCCATACAAATGCCCCCTATACCAAGCGTTATCCAACTCTAGATCATACCAGTAAAACTTCTTACACTTCTTAACACCAGTTTTCTAAAGATTAAACATTAGTAAACAACAATGCAATTGGCATAAGTTAAATAAAACAACAAAAAACAAAAAATCATACGTACCGGTTGGGGCAAACAAGAAAACGTCTACATGGATTTATGGGAGTCCATGATGTGAGTTCCATCAACGGGAGCTTGCATTTGCATTATGCAGGGATGGGTTCTTGATAATTAATTGCATCCATCTTTCAATTATAGAGTTTAAAGGTGTTAGGGTTTGCCTACTTGATTTGGGGATCGGTATACACTTATTGAATTTCGAGTTATAACGGTAATATATAAAGGGTATTGGGTACAAACGAGCTGGATAAAAAAAAGTTTCGGGTTAATGAGGTGGATAAGTAGCCACGCTGGAAATGGAATTTACTGATTTTCCAAAAAAAATATGACGTGGAAATGTAGCCGGTCATATTGGTCATATTGTCACATAACAAACAAGTTCGTTGGTCTAGTCAGGACGAAAATTAGTTCGTTGGTCAATTCGGGGCGATTTTGAAAGTTCATGGGTATTGTCACATAACAAACAAATACTTTTATATTTATAACACATGTGCTCAGGCGAATTTTTACACAAATGGTTCATTATATATTAATATTAATTAATATTTTATATAAAAGAATTTTGAACGAATTATTTGACTTTATTTAACAAATATATTGTTGAGGTTGATGTTATTAGATATAACTAGTGATATCCTATGAGCCTTATATATAATACCAAAGCAAACGACAACGCTTTTAAGGTGCAAAAATGATGCCGTTCAGGGGGTGGGTTGGGTCGCTTATGAGTGGGTTGGCCATAACGAAGTAGTTTGAGGGTCAAACGACGTCGTTTTGGAATGGCTGGTGCCATTTAATATTTAAAAAGTGGGAAGACGTCTTTTTGATAGTTTGGGTAACATATGTCATGGTGACGGAAAACTTTGCAAACACAACACCAACAGCTGGAGCATCGACGTTACAATCAAATTAGTTCTTTGCATGTATGTATCAGGTTTGCGTTTGCTTTGCCATTTTGGATTGCGGTTTTTAATTTGGTCATGTAAGTTGTTTTGGGGGTTTTGGTCGAATCGATGAGTAGAAGGAATGGTTGTGTGTGGGATACGTGTTGTCCGTTCATTATTAACACGAAATTGTTGCATGTTATAGATCTATAGATAGAGTAGTTGCATGTTGTGGTTTTGTAGTGTTTTTTTTACATACTATGTAGATGCGACTATTGCATGTTTTGATTTTTTTCATGGATTGCATAAACATGTGTTTTGTGGTAACCTACTTACCAAAAACTACACTTTTAGGTAACGTACTTTGTATATTACCATTCAGACCCATCAAACTTTCAAATGTAATTCAATATAGGTAATAACGGTTATATTTTGGAAGGGTTACCGGCTATACAGGTCATTTTTTTAATTTTTTTACACTATCTTCAATCTGATTCCATCCCAATCAGATTTTCTATTGGATAAAATTTATTACAGCTCGAAATCTAGTGGCGGATTGTGGGTGAACCCGGTTTCAACCCCGTCTTCTCCACATACTCCTCAAACACCCTATCCAATCTCTCACCAAAAACCCATTCCCCAGCAAAACCGAAACAACCCCACAAATTGATTGCTCCTTAAAATCTCATGGTTTTCGTTCAAGCATTTCATCAAACACCTTAAGTGCATTATCAACCATGCCATCTTGAGAATACAACATAGCAATCCTGACCCACATTCCTTCATAATGAAAGCCACACCAGATATATTTGTAATTGCTTCTTGAGAAGCCAGCTTTGAAGTGCTTTTCTAAAGATCTTGTTACGCTGATAAGCTAAAAGGCACAAGCTGTTTTAGTTTACCCAAACACCCCGCTTCATGTTTCGGATATTCTTGTGTTTATGTAGAGTGTAACCTAAAGCAATGTATAATTTAGGAACACGTAAAGGTCTTTCTTTTTGTCGAGGGGTTGTTTGGGATTGTTTGTTTAAACGGAATCTGATTATAGTTGTAGTTTTATATCCAACATATAACTCGAATGATAATACAGATGATGATGGGTCTGAATGGTGACATAGTTGCTAGGAAATGGTGAAGTATGCCCATAATGCTGATGTGGCACTCAAAATGGTCACATTACCTATTTCAACAAGTCGTTACAAGTTTGATGAGTCTGAATGGTAATATACAAAGTACGTTACCTAAAAGTGTAGTTTTTCGTAAGTAGGTTACCTATTAATGGACTTAACCCTTTGTTGTTGGAGTAGATAGGTGGCAAGTTTATAAGCCAAGTTGAGTGCTGCATGTGATTGTGTCAAAATTTTATGTGTATTTATAGGTTTATGCTTTCATAGTTTTTTCATACTTAAAATGGCATTTTTTTACCACTGATTGAAGAGTTGGCCCGTGCTGCTGGGTGGGATGTTACAAAAGAGCAATTGGTTGTTCTAATTGAGAGGGAAGTTGTTGAAAGTGTTGGGAAGATTGAGGAGTTTCGTAGGTTGTGTATCGAGTTGAGAGCGAATATTAGATTAAGGAATGATTATATTTCTGAGCTTATGTTGTATAGAAGCTGTGATGATACTCTTGGCAGTATCGCGATGTTGCGTACGATGCAGTTATATGATACCGAAAATGTTGCTCGCTTGTTGTCGTTGGCGAGGGAGACTCAGCGTAAGGTCTGCATTAGGCAAACTAGTGTGCGAAATGCTGCACTATGGCTATCAATCACATTTAGGTCATGCTTGTTGAGGCTGTCATGTGGTTATAGGCTATGTGCAGAATCGCTGGATGGCAAGAAACTGCAATCGATTTTTTGTGCAGTTTAACATGATAAACCGGATGGAGTTCCTGTGAAATATAATGTTGAGGTGTTTGCATTATTTTACGTGTAATCTTTGTTGACTCTATTGTACTTTAAGTTTCTAGCGTCTTGCTAGTCTCTTTTTTTATATATTCCATTTTTGCTGTTCAAAAAAAAAAACCGATGAGTCTTAATTTATGTTGTGGTTTTGCATTTTTTACGTGTAATTTGAATGCGATTGTTGCTTGGTTACGCAGAAAACGGGTTGGCAAAAACTGTAACCGTTTTTTGTTAGGTGATCTGCTATCTTATTTGAATTTTTGTTTTGTGATTGTTCGTGTATTGTTTGGTTTATGTTTCATTAAACGAGACTGATATGTGATTTTTATGTGTTGGGTATAAGTAGTTTGAATAATGTTTTCCTGACTATAATCATTTGGTCATATGGTGAGTCGTGGTTTTGGCTGCGCAGAAAACCGGATGGCATAAACTGCAACCGTTGAAATTAGACTGCAGAAACTGAAACCGTTTTTTGCATCCAGTGAAGTAAACTAATAGGTCATAATTTTTTAGTCTTAAAAATCTGTTTGCAGCCTGAATAAATAAATTCATGTTAAACCCAAGGTAACTGTCAATGTTTAAATACAGGGCTTTGTTTATTTTGGTCGTTGTTAATAAGAAGTTAAGCAAATGGTTGTGTTTAAGGGCATAACAATGTGCTACTGGGCACTCAAATTTGTGTCGTTTGAACATTGTATTTGCCTGTTTAAGACTCGAACCGTATCAAATGACGCGCTATTTTGTATATATAGTTTCGCCCGTACTTCTTTCCCTATGATGATTTGACTAGTCGTTCGGTCGTAATTCTTTTGTGCATAAAAAATGGGAACTGTAAAATGCATCCACAGTTTTGAAGCAGGTATGGTGCCTCGGTCGGTTATAGTGGTGCGGTGATGACGTTTAGGGATGATTTATGTCTCTTAATGTTTTTCCTGTGCCAAACGGTGTGAGCTGTTGTTTGTTTTGCAGGCAATATATGAGCTGAGACGTATGTAGTTATATAAATTAAGGCCTTAAACGTTTGTATTTTCTTTGTTGTTGTAACTTTGTCGCATAAAAATCAAATGTCTAGAATGTGTTTTCTGAATATAAGTAGATGGTTGCTCCCATTGTTATGCAACTAATTGATTTTTACTTTGGCTTCCTCATTATTTTTATCTATATAAACTGTACACGTGGTTGTCGATATTTTTATAGAAGTCATTGTTTATCTATTTAATTATAATTCTTTTTTACTTTATGAACAATAACTATCGTGCCAATAAGATGTTTTTAAGGTCAATTTTAGTTTTCTCACCTAAATCTTCATGCAACCGGTTTTCAAGAACTGCAGTAGTACCTCATGTAGTTTAAAGATTCTTTGCGTATTGGCTTAAGGTTATACGAAATACCATTTATACTTTTTGAGGGTTAATTTCTTTTACCGTTGTTTGTTCTTACATGGTCAGTGTTGCATATAAAGTGTGGTTAGGTGTGGACATCTTTTGTGTGCATTATAATTTTGCGACATTGCTCTTAAATAATGTTTAGCTATTCAATTGATCATTTGAATATCAAAGTTTAAAAGAAAATTTAATTGCAAATATTGTTGGTTCCACGTGTAATGATGATGGCTTTCTCGTATTGACTGAAGTTATGCATGTCGTTTTTGTAACTCACATGACCTTTATTTTTCTTCACACTAATGATATTTTTATTTTGTTGTTTCACAGCGCAAGATGGTTGAAAGGTTGCGCATGTTCTTTGATTCCAGCTGGCTACATTCGGCGGTAACAAAGCTTGCTTTCTTTTACTATCTCGTTGATCCTGACTTCTTCAAGGTATCATTATTCGGATTCTTTGACCAGCGAGTAATAATTTATCCACCCATGTTTTTTTGATTGTTTGTTTTGTTACATGTCTAGGGTAGTCGATGTTGGATGCTTTGTAAAATTACCAATCATTTATGGATGTTATAGTTTATGTCGACTTATGTGGATATTTATTTATATATGTTTTATACCTTTTGAATTCCAAAGCTTTCAGTTCTGAAGCACATTAAGGATATGTTTTTGTAGGGACTGACCAAACCACAACAAGTACGTAATAAGGAATACTCTACATTAGATTAACAAGGACGTGACAATGCAATACATTAGGTACAACAAATTAGAAAATAGTGCACCCTAGGTAAATACACTTTTCCCATATAAGAAGTTCTCACCACCAATTTACTTTTCTTGCAATTAGGTTAATATTAGTTTAGAATCAAAACCCCCTTCAAAACACGAAAATTACTTGCTTTCATAAAATACAAAAAATACCCATAAGAATCATCCCTCAATCCTTAGATTTAGGCGACACACACTTCGAACCTACCTCTCTATTCCCCTAGAGAACGATCAACCCCTCGGTCTTGCTTATACTACACTACAACGGTTAGGTACACCGCCTAAGACGGTTGTAAAATTTAGTGTTTTGCAACCCGACGCATCACTTGTCGCATCTTTGTATTTGAGTCTTCATCCTTTCATTCGTGCCTTTATCATCTTTGTTATTTTCAACATCTTCAAGTGCCATTCTTTTGTAAGTGACAGATTCCTCTTTGTCTTTGTCTTGTTTTTGTAGAGGAAGTTGCTTTGTCTTTGTCCACAATACTCATACCCTTGTCTTTAGTCATAACTCATTTGCCGTTCCCTATTTCATCTACAGACTTGCCTTGTTCTTCATGAGCCTGTTGTTGATGACGTTCTTGAGTACATTGTGTTTAAAGCATAACAAATGAGTACGTGGTGTTGATGATGTTGTTGTTGTCGTCATTTAGATCCTGGTGAATTCATATATGTGAATAGGCGCTGTTTTTTATGCCGGTTATTGGGTAACATGACTAAACCACTTAGGTTAACCAGGTGACATACAATTTTAAAACTACAAGAGAATCAAGTGTTTGACATGTGTTCAGCATTGGGGTGATGATAACATTGGCATGATATCCTCGTGAAAGATCTTATAGATTTTCATCATATAAATTTGAAATCGTTCATGATAGTGAAACAACCAACTCCATATTTTAAATCTTCTTTGTTGTAAAAGACATCATTAACATTCATTGTGGGTCGAATATAAGTTGAATAGCAATTTGTCATTGAATGATGATTTTTATGTGGACCAACAACGAAGGTCGGTGAAAAATAAGGACCCATGTCAAAAGGAGGTGAAACATAAGTTGATTCATTTGGTGAGATCCTATAAATATCAATATGAGAGTTTTTTAGAGAAGACTCACGTGGAACGATATATGAGATATCGTATAGAACATGAATGATTTATGTATTCTTATAAAAAGGAGATCAACTGGCACCTCTTGTGAAAATATATTGGGCACATCAACATGAACCTCAAGGTTTGTCACATGTTGCTCATTAACATGAACCTCAACTGGCATACTTTGTCTCTTAGAAACTATCAAGTATTCTTGATTTTGGGACCATGTTTTATTTTTAAAAACACCTACAAAGTTCGATATGACAAAACAACACGTCTATGGTCTGGTTCGATATAAACTTCTGTTTCATTAGCTTGTAAACTCTGTAAATATTGCAACATAGAGAAACAAGGTTAGGTACTTCATGTGAAGAGTCATTGTTAAGGTCGAGCCCGAAAAGATGTTCACCAACATCTTCTTGGGAATATCTTTTAGCAACCGCGTGATACACAAAGGAATACCTCCATGAGAATATTTTGAAATGAAAGTTTTTAGATCCTCCTCGGCGTCATTTTCGACAGTTGGAAACCAGGGTGCTGCTAATTTATTTTGGACTTCCAATTTAAAAGAATGAGATCGACTTGTAGTTTTTTGTGAAGGTTATCAGTTAGTTACACAAGTGTCACATCCTTTGGAACAACGATCATAGCTCCCCTCGAATCTTAAACAACCATTCTTTGCTATCATGTTCATAATCTTCGTTGTAGGCAATAAAAGTTTGAACGTTTCTATGATAAATTATTAGGATATCCATTATAAAAGCAATAGATCCAATAAATAGTTACGATAACAAGATATATGCATTATAGTCACGCAATTATGCATTGAATAACAATAATATGTCGCAATAACTTCACGATCACTTCTAAACAAGAAATCTATAAAGAACATATAATGAAACAAGAATATAAATGAATAAACATTTACCCATTATCACAATATTGTGATTTCCGTCACGAAATGTTCAGTGGTGAAATGCAAAAGTGAATAGCGATTGTAAAGATACAAAGGGAAAAAAAACACTCAAGTCTAATAAAAATGATTTAACCGTGGGCGAAACTTAGAGCCTCAGGTGTCGTAACACGGTAACACCATTTTTTGGGTGCCACATCAGCATAACACCAACACCAACACCACTCCTCTAATCATAACACCAAATAACACCACTCACCTCTTTATTTTCATAAAACCCCCTAAACAATTATTTCATTATTTTAACAAACTAACCATTTCATTCATAAAATTCAAATACACATTACAATACTAAAAAAAAACACACATTAAAAAAAATTCCGAAATTAAAAAAAATAAAAAAAATGCCCGACGACTAATCTTCTTCCGATGCTTCTTCAACTTCGCGCCAAATATGGTTCATAAGGTTTTGTTGGAGACTAGTATGCGTATCTTTGTCTCTTAATTCTTTTGCTTTACGACGTTGGGTTTCACATCGATCGATCCACACTGTTTGCATTGACCTTGCAGGATTAGAATACACATGTTTCAAGTCAACAACCGACATATTTTGATCTTCTAAAATCATGTTATGCATTATGATACCAGCATACATGATTCTACGTAATGTGTTGACTTCGTATGCACGGGCCGGTTGTTGAATAAGTCCCCAACGTCCTTGGAGAACACCGAAAGCACGTTCGACATCTTTCCGTGCACTTTCTTGACGCTGTTTAAAGTACGTATGCTTCGGATCAGTTGCAACCGTGAATGATTTGACGAAACTTGCCCACTCTGGGTAAATTCCATCGGCCAAGTAATACCCATTACGATACTCAACTCCGTTTACCACATACGGAACCACAGGGGCTAAGTCATCTAATAGGTCGTCGAATAAAGGAGAATTATCTAAAACATTAATATCGTTATTCGCACCCGCCATCCCATAAAACGCATGCCAAATCCACAAATCTTGCGAAGCTACAGCTTCAAGCATTATAGTAGGGTATTTTTTATCACCCCTACCGTATTGACCTTGCCATGACACTGGACAATTTTTCCATTCCCAGTGCATACAATCAATACTTCCAAGCATTCCCGGAAAACCATGAACATTGTTATGCTTTTGTTGTATTTTTACAACGTCTTCAAGTGTTGGCTTTCTTAAATACTTCGGCATATACAATTCTATGATGCACATATTAAAGAAAAATAGAGCATCTCGTGCAGTATGCTCACTCATTTGCAAATATTCATCAAACGCGTCGGGTGTGCTGCCGTATGCCATTTGGCGTATGGCAGCTGTGCACTTCATAAGAGCACTAATACTCATTCGACCCGTACAATCGAGTCGAGATGTGAAGAAATGAAAATGTTGTGGGAGATGAATTGCCGTAGAACTTAAAATGCCATTTACAATTCTCGAAAAAGTTTACGGCTCATACGAACTCTTCTCCGAAAATATATAAAACGGATACTTACATGATCAACAAAATAATCGGCCCCGTATACCGTCTTTCGCCACTCTTCCACGTCACAGGAAGATCGGGTAAACGGGTCAAGTTCGTGGTTGAGCTTCTGTTTGTAGAGCCATTGTGATACAACTAGCTTTTTGTAAATAGAATGTGTCGTCAGTGTGGTCTGGTCCTTATCGAGAACAAAAACGGTATCGACCAATTTTGATTTTGAATCATTGTGAAAGAGTTTGTAATGAGGTTTTTTTGTTGTAAATGTGTTTATTTTTTGTGAGAAAATAATATAATGTATTGGAGTATTTATAATGAGTTGTGTGAGGGAGGCAAAATGAAAAAAAAATTGAAAAAATAGCCGTTAAGGGGTGTTTTTTGTAAATTTATTAAAAAAAATTATATAAAACTAGCCGTTAGGGGGTTTTTTGTAACTTTTCAAAAATAAGGGGGGAAATTAAAAATAGCTATATAGCCATTGGAGGGGGCAAAACGAAATTTATTTATTTTTTAAATAAATACACCCCAACCGCACCGTTGGCCCTTGGCCAACGCTGGCTTGCGGTGTAGTACGCGGGCAACGCAGCAACGATTCGTTCGTCGAGGCGTTACATACACCTAGGTCCCTTAGATTTCCACTTCCCACAAATACTTTGATTTTTGTTTTTTTAAAAACGGTGCTACTATTTTTTTTTTTGAATGGCGATTTATTAAAACACTAGCAAGGAGCTAGATCAAACAAGAACAATATAAGGGTTCTTAAGCCAATCGTCCCACTTGAACGACGCTTTACATCTGAATTTACACCAATAAAAAGAACTAGAAACTAAATTATCAAATATCAACGCCTTTTCAGGGATCCTTTTATCAAACAGAAGCTTGTTGCGAAAATTCTACATATACCACCACAAACCATAGTATACACCCTCAAGAACGCCTTTGAGTTTGGATTGAATCCGAATAGAAACCAACCAAACTCGCCATTCCTTGTAAAAATTCACATCTGAATAGTCGATATTCCACCAAGAAGATATCTTACGCATAATCTGTCTCACTATCAACCATTGAAAGAAAATTATGGTTTGACGATTCCACACCAGGCATTACAAAGGGAACATAACAATCGAAACCATTGTCCATTCACGACGAGAGATAATAAAAACGCGTTGGGAGCGCGTTAGATTTAGACTTTCCAAGTTATGAATTCACCATGATTGGCACGGATTTAACCCACCAGTCCCGCAAACTAACATCCTGAAAACCGATTCCCCATCAATCTCCTTTCGAATTGAAGGCCACCGAAAGACCACATCACTTCTAACATTCCAAACTAACGATCTCGCAAGGCACAGAGTAGTCATCCGAGAAATCTCAGCCAAAGAGTATAAGTTGCATCACGTCAATTCCACTCTCTCTCCTTTTCTTCGAAATGAGTTATGCTAAACTTGACGCTTCAATTTTCGAACTAACAGTAAGCAATCAAATCAACATCCAAGGCGAACATAACGTGGGAACAGCTATTTGATGACACCCCAACTGCCTCATACCAATTGTCGACCCAGAACCGCGAGTTCTCCTCCATTCCCCAGCTTCAATCGATGTAAATCTGCAACATTAAAACCCCGACGCTTTTAAACACCCTACTTCGTGAACTATCGAATGCCCAGCAGGGTTCAGAACTCCACAGAAACATCCTTGTTCAATTTCCCGTCCTCCCCATAAATCGCCTTAATCACTATTATCCAAAGGAACAATTCTTAGAGAATAAACCGCCAAACCCACTTGAGCATGAGACCTCTAATAGGCAAACAAGCTTAATTACCCCTAAAACCCCCTATTAATCCTTCGGAGTTAGGACCTTGTTCCACTTTACACCAAGAAGCTTATGTTACTCTTTTCTGATCTGCCATTAAAGATCCGACTACGAATAGAAATCAAGAGAATTTAAGATACCTCAGGGAACCCAAAAAATGGACATATGGAAGATTGCATAGATCCAAACAACGGACTTAAGAAGAGAGAGTCTGCCATCCGATTGAAAGATTATTCATCTATCTATCTAGAAAGACGAGAAAACACCTTTGTCCACCCTTCAATCAAAGCTTGCATCCTTGACATATTTCCCCCAACGTTCGTACCCAAATTAAGTGAATGGAGTCTAAGGACCAGACACCCAAAGTTTAGAAGCCGCATTTTTAACCATCCCATCTACAACGTTAATACCCAAAAATCTTACTCTTATACCATGTTAATAAGAAGAACCAATATAGCCCGAAAAAACAATCCCAAAAACGTCGAACTAATCGAATTTAAATATTGACTCACTTCCATTGGCCAAGAAAGATTGCATCAACCGCATAAAACAAATGATACAAATTCACCATGGAAATAATTTTGATCCCCCGTAAAAAAAATCCCGCATCTACACACGTTGAAAAAAAATATCAAGCTCTTCATAATAATAGATGAATATAAAAAGGGATAAAGGATCACCTTGTTTAATGACTTAAAACAAATGATATTCCTCCGTAAGGACTACCGTTGACAAGAATGGACCCACCCTGGAATGAACTGAAGAACAAACTTTGAATCCACGTCCACCATCTTTACACCGAAACCAAAATGTATTTAACACAGTCATCCACGCAATCCCAAGCGGGACCGAATCCAAAGCTTTCTCGAAATCAGTCTTTGAAAATAAGAGCGTGTATTTTCTTTTCCTGCGACGCCATGAAGAACCTCATCAAGAAATAAATGGACCTTCTAGGATTAGCTGCCGCCAACAAAAGCTGATTGAAACTCATTGACAAGATCACCGAATGAGTAACAACCGGCAATTTTCAGAATTTTAAATTACTACTTTACTCTTTGACTTTTTGGGTCGGACTTGACTTTTTGACTTTTTGACCTTTTAGATAAAAATACGCCACATAATAACGAATACCCGCGTAGCCGTAAATTCTTGCAACACATTTAAATAATAAAATCAATTTATTATTACTCATCCTCCTTACACTTTATTTTTCCAACTCTACTTGAGAAAACAAAAACGAGAAGACAACCATCCGAAAATTTGGAAAACCGCGAACAACGCGTACCGGCAACTAAAGAAATATGTAACAGACAAAAATTATTAATTATAATTAAATTATCACTTTTTATTAAATAAAGGTATTTAATAAGTTATTTATCATGTTACTCAAAAACGTTTATTTAAAAATGCAATTATTTAATTAAAGTTCATTTTTCGGACAAAGATTGTCAGAGACACGCAAATAAATAAGGAACATTTTATTTAAATTTTATAAAAGATTTATAAAATTATAGTCATTCATAGATACTCATTTTGTTGGCAAAATTTTTTCAGGAAAACGATGTGTCGCAACATTCCCGAATTTTTAAATCATCATTCGTTAAGTCGTCCAAACGAGTCCCAAACCAATAATTAACAAAAGTTACGCGTTAGGTCCCTATGAAATATTTACAAAGTTTAACCCTAACTATTATATACTTTTCATTTCATATTAAAGGTTTTATATATAAATAAAAACTTATATCATCTTTACATTTCATCTCTTATACTCACACACATTTAACCCTAGCCACACTCTCTCCCTTTCTCTAAATATCCGGTGCCGCCACCGGTGCTCCGGCCAGAATCCGACCACCCCACCTCGTCCATCATAGCCCCACGAAACCACTCCCATAGCTACCATCATCACGTCGTGATTTTCATCATCATAACACCATCTCCATCCTTACCGTCTCGCTGTCATTTCAAGGGCGCGTTGGGTTCGTGGTTAGCACCAGCGGGTGCATTTGGTTTGCTACACAACCCGACTAGGGTGTTGGTTTTGTTCTTAACCATACCAAATAGGGTGCGTTGGGTTATAGTTTTGCACGACATGGTGCGTTTGGTTTTGGGTTTAACGAGGGGTATGTTCATTTGAAGGGTCACAGACAAGGATGCGTTGGTTTTCGTGGAGGGACAGCCGAGGGCGTTTGTTTCGATGGGTTAACAGCCGAGGGGGTTAACAGCCGAGGGTTTAGGTTGTTTGATTTTTCATCATCTTAGGGTGCGTTTGTTTATGGGTTTAAACAACCCATATAGTGCGTTCGATTTATCAGATCCACCTATAGAGTGCGTTTGTTTATTTTCAGTAGCTTAGGGTGCGTTTTGGTTTAGGTAAAAAGCACCTAGGGTGCGTGGGTTTATGGAACCACCAAACAGGGTGCATTTGGTTCTTCACCACCAGGATGCGTTTGGTGTTGTTCTCAGTCATAAGGGTGAGTGTGGTTATAAAGAGGGTGCGTTGTTTTGATTCGGC
>BQNB010125051.1:0-19834 GCA_026074375.1 Tanacetum coccineum
AATTAAATGTGTCAAGTATTTTCTTTTTATCCACGATGTCATTTTTCGACAACTAAGTTATCTAAAATAATATTACTAGTAGCCCTTGACGTATTTTGATAATTGTATATTTATAAAAGTGTCAAAATCAAAAAACCAAGAAAATATTGGTCGTCGGATAGGCGGCCCCCTTATCTTTAAGGGGACCGACCATATTAGATGGGGCGCTCCCCTTATCACTAAGGGGGCCGGCCACTTAAAATCGCCAAACACCCTCCTCCAGCGTTAAACACAAAACCAAACACTCATTCATGTTCTTTCCCTCCTTCCTGCTGTTGCTGTGACGAAAACCCACACACCAAAACCTCGAAATTCAATCCTTAAACTCAAAATCAATCTAATTTTGTAAGGGGCAAACACCAACAACGTGATTAACAACATCTATTGTAAGATTTTCCATACTTTTCTTTTTTGATTTCATCTAATTTTGTTCTTAATCAAAATTGGATTTTTTTGTATCTTTTATATTATTGTGATTAATTCAAAATAATTCACAACTATAATGATTCCCCGTAGTAATAGGAATTTGAAATTCCTAATAGGTTGAATCACTAGAACTTTTTTTGGGTCAAAAATTTTATTAAAATATACATACATTTTCGATTTCTCTTTTAACTAGAAAAATTCAAAACATGAACTTATACATTGTTGATTCATGCCTAAAATCCGTTAAAATGATCATGTATTGATTATTAAAGTATACATAACTCAATATATATTTTTTGACTCAATCGGTAAAATTCTATAAAAATAAAGGGGTGTTTGGTTCATTTCCTAGGATCGTAGTTTAGAGTCAAAATGACCATCACTACTAGTCAGGGGTGTATAGACACATAAACTATATATTATCAGTCATTCAAGTTATATAGTTCATTATTATAATATCATTTATATTATATATATATATATATATATATATATATATATATTATAATACATTTAATAAAAACTGTAAAATAAAAGGGCGTTTGGTTCAACATTTTAAATTGTCATTTTGAGTTAAAATAAACATCATCCCACTTTTGTTAAGTCACACGTAATGAACTCATTTTAGTCGGCGAAATATACAACTTAATGTATATCTTTCGACGCTCTTAGTCAAGACATATGTTAATAGAGGAGCGTTTTGATTATTTCCTAGAAATTTAATCTAAGGTCGAAATAATCCCTACTCTACTTATTTAGCATCGAAAACTTGACACGATTATACTAGGTGTCGAAATATATAATTAATAAATATTTTTTTGATATTCTAGATTGAGTCAAAAATAAATTAAGGAACATTTGGATTACTTCTTAGGTTTTTATTTTTAGATTCAAAGTAATTTTTGTTCCACATATGTTTTTAAAACGTCATTTTTTATATATTTTTCTTGTAGTAATATTTTATTTTGTTGTTGTCTTATTTAGGTGATAAACATGCCTCGAGCAATTATTGGTGATACATCTCGTACCAAATCATATATTCCTAAAGTATCCAAAATACCTGGATTCTCTCCCGTCCTTGCTCAATTCTATAAACCAATCGAAAACCTTTGCATTCACGAGGATCGAGTCATGGATCAACTCTATTACAAATCCAACGGTATTGAGCGATTGTTCACCAATGTTTGCTTCAATTTTCTTTTTGAGATCAATGAGCCAATTGTTCCTTGATTCATTCTAGACTTTTATAGTCAAGTCAAGGTCCAAACCGATGAGTACGGTTATCTTCTAATCTCATTCATGATCCAACATGAATTCATCACTCTCTTACTCACATAATTTGGTCAAATTCTCAGAATCCCATATATTGGTCAAGCCGTCTTCACGAATGAATAGGATCTTGCATCTCTTGCATATTCCTAAGAGACTGAGGGACCATATCATACCGATCTTCCTACTCCCGACGATATTCGTCAATTTCTCCAATTAGAACATGTCAAGTTGAACCGCACCATCAAAATACAAAATGTCACTCTCACTCCTAATCAAATTCTTACCAAAGAATTAAGACAAGACATGAAGCATTAGGAAGAACTCATTCGTGAGAATGTGTTTGGACTTGGAGGCCACCGGACCATCTTTCGGCTAGTCTTGCTCACATGTTATATTGTATTGTTGCTGAAGAACAATATAGTCTTGCTTATTTCTTTAAACAAATCGAATGTGCTAGGGCTACTTCAACCACCAATCTTCCTTACGGCATGTTCTTAACTCGTCTCTATTGACACGTCATGGAACATTATCCTCATCTTGACAATGGCATTTACAATGTCGTTGATCAAGTCATGCGTCCACTCGCTCTAAAACAAACCCAAAAACCCCAAAGTGATCATGGAAAAGCCCGACACCCCGTCTCATCAACATCCGCCCATCATAACTATGGATCTTTATCTCACCATGGAGATGATGATGAGGATGATGGTGCTTCTCGTGCTAGTACCCCATATCCTACCACCTATTTTAACTTCCTTCGTCTACTCAATTACCAAATATACGATATTCCCACTTCTTCTCAACAAGATGATGATCTTCTCTTTGAGTGACAAACTGTCTTGCTCAATCAATCTTAACAAATCCATAAAGAAGTTAGAGGTGGATTCAAATCATTCAGGAAGGCATTGTGAGGAGTCTTCAAAAAGAAAAAGAAATGAATATGTTGAATGATAATTAACTCGGTAGCATATTTTGTTTTGTGTGAACTTATGTTTATGTTTAATTACTTGTGTGATGACAATCTGACTTAGTCGGAAGAATTTAAACGTGTTTAACTTGCTTAGGACCTCTAATCATGATGTATTATTAGTATGCTCTATATATTTATGCATCTTAGTCTAATACATCTCTACTAGTTGCATGCATATATAATATATTTGTTCTATGCATATATATGTTCGCATAGGACTTGCTGTAAATTGACCACCAAAACATAACTTTTCCCATAAAATTTTAGCAAAAATCAAATTTTAGGTCACCTGAAAAGTATCAGATGGGCGGCCGCCTTAGCTCATAAGGGTGGTCCCCTTATCAATGAGGGGGCCGAAACTATAGATAAGGGGGCCGACCATCCAGTTCAAGGGATTTACTATTTCTTTCTGCTTGTTAACTCTCTTTTATCTAGCCTCAGCTACCCTTACCCAGAAAACTCAAACACATTTTGGAAAATTTTGAACTAATTCAAATTCATTCTATTTCCAAACTATTATCTTCCAATAAATTCCCTCTAAATGTTTACCACCACTTCATCTTCTTCTTCATCCATTATCAACCACCATAAACCTCCATGGCATCCACTAGAGCTTTCATTTCCAAACCTTTCGAAAGACAAAAAATCAACATAATACCACCAAAACAACTATTCATTGATCTCACTAATGATGACACCAAAACTCCTTCTCTAAATTACCAAGTCTTATCATCAAGTGCCCCAAATGCACCCTTAAAAACTCCATCCACCATAGCCACTTCTTCATCCTCTATTGATCACAAACCCAAATCACCAACATCCTCTACATCACCATCAACCCATGGCTACTTGAACTCATCAATGTCTCCTCCTCCAAGAGTGCCACCACCACCTCCAACTCAAGAAAGTGGTTCCATGGACATCACTCACACTCTTTCACCAATCACTCTACTTGATGTTCAATTCAATACTCCATCACCTCCCTCACCTCTCTTTGGTCATCCCATTTTTTAGAATCTTCTTGAAGCACATGGTGATTCATGCCTTTGTTGCATTCATAACCGAACCCTCATCTTTGGGTTAAGGGATGAACTTCAATACATGTTTTTTTTACATTGAACACATGCTTTCACAACCACCACCGCCAAATTCGCCACCACCACCATCACTTTCTCCAAACTAAACATACTAAAGAAACATACTTAGTTAGCTTTCTAATTTGTTTTAAATAATTTTCAACCCAAACAAAAAACTGGATTCGTTAATTTTTCATGAAACACGTAAAATAATATACTTATAGTAGTGAAATTAAGGATAATCCCATGTATCCTTGGGACCAATTTCCAATCACTAAGATCATTATATAGATTATCGTTATGTATTGACGGGTAAAGTATGATCACCAGGGTGTTTTCCCCAATGTCTCGTTGGCAATGGAAACTCGATCTCGTTCGCCGAATGGTTGATTTGAAATAAGAAAAAGAGTTTACTTTTTGATTTAATTATACTACTAAAATTATAAAGGCAACAATTTAAACAACTAAATAACAAACTTAAACCCCCCCCATCTCCCCCCACTTACGGCAAAGTACATAAAATGCCGACATTTAAGCGGGAAAACAAAATTCAATTTAAATTTAAAAATACTGAAAAAACTAGATTCCTTAAACCTAATTTAATGTAAAGAAAATTTAAGGAAAACAGAAAAAATATTTTTAAGTGAAATTAATTCTAAATTACTTAAAAAAGATGAGGTAAAAAACATTTTTTTTTTTTTATACTAATTTTTTTTTTATTTTAAAAAGATTTAAAATTTTATTTAAGAAGTTTATAAGTTGGTTGGGAAAATTAAAAAAACTAAAGGTTTTGGATGAATTTAAATTTTTAAAAAATTAAAACTTAAACTAAAAAATTAATAATAAAAATACTTTTTTATAAAAAGAAAGAAATAATTGCAAAAAAAAATTAATTTATCAAAAACCTCTAATTTTTAATGAGTAAATTTTAAACTAATTTAAGTAATTAAACTTAAAAAAAACCTAATTTATTATTTATAAAAAACTCTTTTTATTAAACTAAAACCAATTTAATCAAAACACTGGGTTGTTTTTTAAAACATGATTTTTAAAACAGAAAGATAAGGGTAGGCGGGGAAAGGTAAGAAAGGGGGAAAAAATTTAGTTTTATATAATAAAAAAAAAGTTTGATCAATTGACTGAAGCTGTCCCTTTATTAAAACCTACGGGACCTCTTAACAGGGACTTAACTTTAAACTACTAAGGAACCTACTATGCAATTAACTAAGGACTAACTGCCGTAATAAACAAGGACTAACTTGGTAAACCTTTTTTTAAATAACAGAGAAACTTTAAAAAAAAATGCATGACAGGCCCCTTTTTTTGCAGCAGAAGCTTGGCAAGCACCTAACTTTAACAAAACAGCATCCATTTTTGATTTATTAAAAGCTTTTTTACTGACTTTTTTTTTTAAGACAACTTTTATAAAAATATTAACTCTAATTATTTTAAAAATTAGTCTGTTATGAGATTTTATTAGTTATTAGCTCTTATAAGATTAGTATTATAACCTACTCATAAACTAAAGTAAACAATAGCCTGAAGATGTTTCAAGTATACTTGAAAGATTCTTAATACTTATAAATTACTGCTTAATCTAAATATTTAGCAAATCCTACAACTTATTTAAATTACTGCTAGTATCAATTAGATTAACATACTGATTTTTTGGTTAAAGAATAAATGGGAAAGCATGTTATTAGTTAATATGGTGGTGTTAATTTTGATTCTACAATTTGCTAGATAATGTATTGTTTATAGATTGTTTATGTGGGGGAGTTTGGAGTGTTTGAATCATTTGTCTTTAAGCACTTAAATCAAACCAATCATAAAAACAAATATATACTAACAACTTAATAAGCTGGACTTGCTTAAATACCCCATTGACATACACTCAGCCGCCCACATCCAATTCCTAGAATTAAGAGTGTCAAATGTTCTTGCCATCCAAATGACTGCAAATTTCAAACACAAAACAATTTTTCAACAAGAAAATTTAAATGAAGACACGAATTACTATTAAAAAATAATACTATTTTATTAAATCAGAAATAAAGTTTTTATTACAATACGAATGAAATAAACGGAAATTTTTGAAATTAATAAAATACATAAAACTTTAAAACTAAAAAAAATTAACCACTACTAAAAAAATTATCCATAAGCTGGAATGGATATGGAGGTTATTTATACCCGCAAAGCTTGAGCCTACCTCTTCTCTAGAACCTTTATTCATCTTCATCTCAGCCCTCGCCATTCAAATTCTTTCCCTTGATCCTTTAATCTCAAATCGTTAGATTAATATGTGTGCACCCCGGGATCAATGATGTGGCATATGGAGCTGTCCCCCCCCCGTTATTTAAGTGAGTGTAAAACTCTCACACATCTACCATCACCAATCGTTATCCTTAGATTATGCCCAGGGATAGGACTCTCGCGCGTGATTAGGTTTTGAATGATGGTTACAGGAGATGGTTTAGGAATTTTGAAAGAGGGTTATTAACTTATGGTTAATTAGTGTGGGGGACTGACGGGGCGTTTTATCTCTCGGAAGGAACAAGGGTTCATCTCTCTTTTATCTAGCCTCCGCTACCCTTACCCAGAAAACTCGAACACATTTTGGAAATTCTTGAACTAATTCAAATTCATTCTATTTCTAAACCATTCTCTTCCAATAAATTCCCTCTAAATGTTCACCACCACTTCATCATCTTCTTCATTCATTATCAACCACCATAAACCTCCATGGCATCCACTAGAGTTTCCATTTCCAAACCTTCCAAAAGACTAAAAATTAACATAATACCACTAAAACAACTATTCATTGATCTCACCAATGATGACACTAAAACTCCTTCTCCAAATTACCAATTCTTATCACCAAGTACCCCAAATGCACCCTCAAAAACTCCATCTACCATAGCCACTTCTTCATCATCCATTGATCACAAACCCAAATCACCAAGATCCTCCACATCACCATCAAGCCATGGCTACTTGAACTCATCAATGTCTCCTCCTCCAAGAGTGCCACCACCACCTCCAACTCAAGAAAGTGGTTCCATGGACATCACTCTCACTCTTTCACCAATCACTTCACTTGATGTTCAATTCAATACTCCATCACCTCCCTCGACCTCTCTTTGGTCATCCCATTCCTTGAAACCTTCTTAAAGCACATGGTGATTCATGCCTATGTTGCATTCACAATCGAACCCTCATCTTTGGGTTGAGAGATGAACTTCAATACATGTTTTCTTACATTGAACACATGCTTTCACAACCACCACCACCAAATTCGCCACCACCACCATCACTTTCTCCAAACTAAACATACTCTATGTTTAGTTACTCATGTTTTAAATAATTTTCAACCAAACCTTTTGCAAGCAAGTCCTATGGAATTCTAGGAATATTAAGAGCTTTGTAGTTTACTTTTATGTATGTTGTATTGGTATGCTTCAAGCATATTATTTCAATTTGATGTATGCATGATTGTGTCTTATACACAATCTTTATGTTTAATGAATGGTCTTTAGTCTTATGTTGCACTTGCTTGTCTTTATATATTTAGTTGGTTGAATGACTTATATCTATAAATGTTGAGTCTAGTTGATATATATATATTTGTGATCATTTCTTGACACTTGTCAAATATTATCAATATGATCTAGTATTTTTCCTTTTATTTGCTATATGCTAGAAAATAGGTGTCTTGTTCTTCTAACTCATTTTTATATCAAAGTTACCATAGCTCGATTCCTTGGTGCCCTCAAATGAGGGGGAACGTTCATTCTGTCGATTCTATGCGTAGACATCGATAAAGCCTTTTTGATTCTACAAAAAGGGGAATAAATGAAAATAAAATTCACTAAATACTTGTTTAAAAATAATTTTACATTTAATGAGTTTAGATTTTGTAATCGTCAAAAAGGGGGAGATTTTTGATAGAAATAATGCCTAAAAACGTTATTAATATTTTTCGATCTCACTACGTTTTGATAATCACAAAATGTAAAAACACTCAATGTAAAATTAAACGTAAACAAGTAATTAGTAGTAATTTTCATTTTAAAATTTTAATTACTTAAAGGTATGAATAAATAAAGGCTTAATGCATTTTATGATCAAAGGAACTTTTTATTCAACCTCATATTTTTTATAAAATGTTACAAACATTTTTATAACTTTAACAAAATATTTTCTACATTTAAAAGAAATGTTTTATTCAAAATAAATATTTTGAATTCAATTTTTCTACCTAAAAACGGCTAGAAATGTTTTATAAAAAATCTCCCCTAGAAAAGACAAAAAAAGAGCGTCTTGGCCTGGACGGCCCCCTTAAATATAAGGGCGGCCCTCTTAGTGATAAGGGGGCTGGCCATAGAGCTAAGGGGGCCAGCCAAACAAAAAACTCCTTAGTTTTTCCTATAAATAATAGACTGTTCCCCACTGATTTTCTCACCTTTTGCACTTATTCTTTTCTGTCTAAAATTAGTCCACACATCACCTACAATCCTTTTATCATTTAATCTTAAGCTTTTGTTTCTAAGTGATTCAAGCTTAATTCCTCAAGTGCAAAAGAAAAATACTTCTTATCATCAAGTCAAGAAGTATTATAGTTTTGTTTTTGTTATTGTGAAGTTGTATCATATCTTGTAAATCATTAGTATATATTGTAAAGGTGTGTATTGTAGTTGTGTGTAATAGGTAGATTGTGGTGATCATTGAAAGTATAGCTAGATCATGGTGATCATAGTAAGTAGTGTTAGATTGGTGTGATTGTGGTAGTGTCTAGGTGAAGTGAAGTGAAGTTGTGAATTGTTGTGAAGTAGTGCGGTTAATATTTTAGTCCTCAAAATACAAAAGTTGTGATTGATTGGTTCTAGCTAGGATTAAAACTCAACATTTGGCTTAGTGTCAGAAATCGGTGTAAGCTTAGTTGTATATGGTTTTCTCCGCCTAAAGAGAGTTTGTTGACGTAGTGAAGAAAACTCTCGAGTTTGGTGTTCGAGGAGTGGAGTAGGGCGAAGAGGTGCTTCGTTACCGAACCACTATAAATCCTCGTGTTGTGGTTTGATCTTTCTAACTCTTATCTCTCGTCTTGCATACTTATTTATTTACTTACTTGCATTGTTCATATTGTGTACATATTGAGTTCACATAAAGTCAAATCTAAGTTTTTATAAACAAAAGACACGTTAAATTAAAAAGCGGTAAACTATTCAACCCCCTTCTAATTTTCCACAGATCACTTTTTCCAATCTCTATCGATACCAATATTCAAGAAAAGGCGACAAAATCACACATACACATCTGTAACGACGAAATAGACACATATGACAGCATTCAAACCTTAACTCGAATAAGCTAAAGAATAGGACTAGTAGTCTTCACCAAAAGTCGTAAACCAGCAAGGGCGACAAACCACATAGACACGTCTATAACAATGAAATAGACATACAGGATTGCATTCAATTCCCTCACTCGAGTAAAACCAAGGGTTAGGACGAAGAGTGATATTGGGTGTAGATCTTCTAATCCTTTTTCCAAAAGTAATAAACCAACAAGGCAGACAAAATCACACATACATGGTCGTAATGACGGAATAGACATATGTGATTGCTCGCATCCTCATTCAAGTAAGACCTAAGATTATGAATTAGGAAAGGGAAAATAATTCTTGTTAAATAAAAAGAACAAAATAAATAGATTAAGTCCAAACAAATAAGGTACAGTGTTGCTCGTAACTTTCCCGACCATACCCATGATAAAGACAC
This sequence comes from Tanacetum coccineum, assembly GCA_026074375.1. Classification (NCBI taxonomy): domain Eukaryota; kingdom Viridiplantae; phylum Streptophyta; class Magnoliopsida; order Asterales; family Asteraceae; genus Tanacetum; species Tanacetum coccineum. Next base: position 9,564 of record BQNB010125051.1, read on the forward strand.
AAATCATAGACTACTCCATGTTTACTAGACATAAACCAGACTCGAAAAATGTCTTGATCAAAGATAAATGAAAACAACCCTTAGTTTGCGTTTCCATACCGGTCAACTCCCAATCGTTCATACTATACATACTTTTACAAAAACAAATGGTGATATCTCCCACTTTATACAAAACTTTACATCATTGATTTATAACATGTATCAACGAATAATCGATCCTTTAAATAATACCATCGGTTTAAGCTTTAACAAACCGACTATCTCCAAAATTTCCTCCTCTTTTTTGCAGCAATTTTCTAATTTTTTTGTTTTTTTACATTAATGATACACTACGAATCTTGGTGTAATTTCACCATCTTCACGATCTTCAATAAATCCAGATAATTTCTCCATAATCCTTCATACTTCGAATATATAAAAGTAATTTGTGAAAGTAGTAAAACACACTGAAAAACTACTACTTTTACATTCCAATTGCATTGTGTAATTTCCTAACCTAACCATGGATGAAAAATCAACACGTGCCTAATTGCATTGTGCAATTTTACCGGCCATACCAGAGATAGAAAATTTCCATTTTAATACAGGAAATACAATACGTTACACAAAAGCAACTAGCAACCAATTAAGGACTTAATCTAATAGGGTAGGCTAAGGTGTAAAGGTGTAACGAAACAAACATTTGGTGTGAAAAAGACAGGAATGGCTCAACAGGTTTTTCTAGAGGAATCGTACTCTATTAATAATAGTAAACAAAGGGTTTATATGGGGGTTAACTAACAAGTGTGGTTAGCTAATATCACAACATATAGAATTTTTGGGTGTAATCCTAGAAATTTACCAGTTTAGACAAGTTACTCCATCTATTAAAATAGTACTTATTATTGTGGTCTCGAATAGATATACCATATTTTTGTGGGATTTTAGTAAATATTCAAAAACGGATAATGCTGAATCCTCACAATATCTAATAAGGGTTTTGTGTGCAGGTTATGTAACCAGTAATTTCACAAAAGTATGCTTGAAAATATTTTAAATTTAAGCATATTAATGTGAAAAATAGGACAAGTAGCGTTCTAATTCTCCTCCCCCACATAATTATAAAACGCCCTTGTTGTCTAAAAATAACATTAAAAACGGGAAATTTAAATAACTAAAACGAGAAACTCCCCTGGTACTTGCTCGGTATGATTCTCCATGTTGAGTTTATAAGCAAGAATGTGTGTTGTAAACGCATCTGGATACCAGAATGACTACAACACACATAGGATTCCAGATTATAGATACTCTACCAACGTTGTCGATTTCTTTCCATTGAGGTCATGTGTGAGATATAAGAAAACATGTGCAATTTCTATCTCTGTGTATTCGATGGTTAGACTCAAAATAAAAACCTAAAACTGTATAGGAAGTCGATACGCCTATAGAAAACAATCCTAAGTACGAGTCAGAAGTCGAATACGCTGTATTCGTTTAACGAATACGCCATATCGACCATTCTGACAATAAAATTTAAATTGCAAAAAAATAAAGACTGGATAACGTCCAGGTAGTCAATACGTCGTATCCATGGGGTTTAGATACGCCGTATAGACAGTCTGGGAAGACAGACTTGATAAGAAAATTGAAAATACATTCCGGGTTATCTCTCGGCAAGCACTTTTGTTTATAAAAAAGTATTTAAGTTAGACTTGCCCCAGTTTAATCCCATCCTTATAAAACAGCTTGGGGTCGAACGGGATGCCAAATGGCACATATAAATTCTTAATAAGATTTATTAGCATCCCATTGATAAGATAATGTCAAGTCACGGTATTAAAAACTAATTATTTGTTAAAAGTATTAGTATTGAAAAATTTATTTGATGTATCATGACTTGTTTTCAAAAGTTTATTGACCCTTGTGTATTGATTTTTATTACAAATGGCTTGATAGATAAATCCCCCGAACACTGTTTGATGTCGATTTATCATTATCATTGTCCTTATTCGATTTTAAATCATCGATAGAAACTAATTTATAAGAAAATAAGTTTTTATCGTATATAAAAGAGTAATCTTCGTCATCAGAATCGGACGATGATATTTTGAAATCAAAATCAATCTTTATAGCAGGATAAGCATTTACCGTAGGTTCATATGAGAATTCTGCTTGAGAAGTTAAAACATCATTGTACACAATGGCTGGGAACTCGTTCTCAAAATCTTTGAAGTAGTTGATATCTTCAAAATACCTGACCTTACCATATGTAGCAGTTTGCCAGTTAAACTCTTGACCATGCCTACGTGCTTTTTCTTCTTCAAGCTGAATATACTCTTCCATAGTAATGTTGGGGTGGTCCATTTTAACCTGTAATAAATTGGCTAGGAAAGAAAATGGTCAAATAGACTTATACGTTGTAATCAGTAAACTGAATACGCCGTATTGATGATAGAGTCGAATACGCTGTATTGTTTAAGAAAAAAAATTATACACCATATCCAATGAGATGAATATGCCGAATTTAGTATTCGACTCAGATTACAGCAAACTGTAATAATGCAGAAAAACACACAAACACACAAATATGCAAAATATACAATGCAGAAAACAAACACACAAAATCAAACACGCAAATATGCAAATTAATCTAAACTAAACTAAATCTAAACTAAAAATACTAATAAAAATAAGAATTAAACAATTTCTTTCCCCGGTAACGGCGCCAAAAACTTGATGTGTTGTCGTGTAGGTTGTTATTTTAGTTATCAAGTTTTACTATTTATTTTATGCTGACTATACCTAAAAACAACACTCTAACGGGCAGTGTACCCGTCAGATGTAGCTTTGTTGGTAAGTAGGGTGTCGATCACTAAGAGCGAGAGCGTTAATTCTTAATTCTATCAGTATTTTAGTTATCTAAGTTAGTTCTAAATTATTCTATTATATGTTAAACCTAAGTTAATAATAAAGGGAGTTTTAGCCAGAGAGACTGGCACGGTTTAGGTTATCTAACCTAGGGTTTTTATGACAAGTAAAGCAATAAACACACACAAGAAGATAAACAAACGATAGAGGAGCAGTCAAGAACTAATGTAAAGAAAACATATCAACCATGAATAATCTGATAAAATGCAGGTTTGTTTATTAGTGCAATGATTGACTTATCTCGAAGGGCATATCATTCCTAGATTTAGGCGGTACTTCTTCCTAAAACCTAGACACGCTAATTCTGTCACAATTAGACGCATCCGCATAAAGCAAGCATTTGTTGATTATAATCTATCTTAGGAGATTAATAATGGTGATCTTATTAAACCCTAGCTTACAGAGACTTTACCCACTTACTACTTAACGGCTCTTTATATACTAGCAGTCCACTGTCCGAGTCTTTACCAAGGGAAGCAGAACGTTATACTAGGTCACCTACTAGAACAACTTATTCCCTTAAAACAATGGTAAAGATAGGTCAATATTTGTGATCCTATGATTCTAGATATACAAATCGCAGATATGGAGAGCTATCCTGGACTCTTAGCCTACGCCCAAACAACACCGAAGTTGCAGCGCATTAAATATGTAGGACTAGACCCAGTTAAATGATAGGTCACATACTTAAGCACGTAAACGAGTATAAATTGATAAACATAATCAATAATCAATGATAAATTAAGCAATCAATATAAAAAACAAAACATTAAACCTTCATAAATATAGTTGATACCTAAAGGTATCAGCCGATAGTCATTGTAAAAATACACACGGTTTCATATATGAACGATTAAAGAAAAGAAACATTAACCGAACGTGTATTTGGATGTGCAAATATTACAAGAGTTTTCCTATGATCTTGAGGCTCTTTTCTGACCTTCTATGCTCCTTTATTTGTCTGTTAGTCGACTTGGTGGTTTAGGGCTTCACTTGCATACCTAAAACTAAGTTTAGGGTTGTGTATTTATAGAGTCTGAAAATTGATCGATATGTCGTATCGGGCGATGTGGGATACGGTGTATTGGGGATTTCTTAGAGTAAGGACCACAATTGATATCTTTTAGAATCTTCTAGTGTTTAACCTTCGATATGACATATTAAGTCTTCAGGATACGGCGTATTGGGTCTTCAATCCTTCGTGGTTATCTGTGAAGTGTAGGCATGGACACGCCGTATCTTCTTGATGGATACGGCGTATTAAGGTAAAACCAGTTAGTTTTTCTTCGTTAACCAAAGTATTATATACGGCGTATCATTGATGTGGATACGGCGTATTCTTCAAAGTCAAGCTATGGTCTTTTAATTCGTCAAAGTCTTGGAATACCCTGTATATGTCTAGAATAATACGGCGTATTTGTTGTTAGATCAGTAGACTTTCTCGAACTCTTCGTTTATGCTCCAAAATGCGTGCCTTTTATATAAACTTGACTAACTGCTCCATACTTACTGTAAATAACAAATATAAGCAATTAAATACCAATTCTTGCAATAATTATATAAAATGGGTAATTTACATAGGATAAATGATGTTATAAAAGTGATGTTATTTGATGTCATGACTTACACCAAATTTTGCTTTGTTACACCTTTACACCTTAGCCTACCCTATTAGATTAAGTCCTTAATCAGTTGCTAGCTGCTTTTGTGTAAAGTATTGTACTTCTTGTGTACATGTGTGGATTTTCTATCTCTAGTATGGTCGGGAAATTGTACAATGCAATTGGGCACGTGAGAATTTTCTATCCATGGTTAGGTCAGGAAATTGCACTATGCAATGGGAAAATATGAAAGTAGTAGTTTTTAAATTTTTGTGTATTTACTACTTTCACCAATATGTTCGGATATTAATTATCCAGATTTATCGTATTCGTAAAGTGGTGAAATTTTACACCGTAATTCATTTTTTAAGTATTAATTAAAAAAATCGAAAAAACAGAAGAATACAAAAAAAAGATGGAGAGAGAAAAAAGGTGAGATTTGTGAGATAATCGGTTTGTCTAAGCTTAACTGATAAAACTAAAATACGTGATAGTTCTTGGATCGTTTATAGCTCAGATTGTTTAGATCTTATATCTAGGATTAACAATAACAATGATAACAATATGCAGCAGAATATAAATAAGAACATCAATGTTATTGAACAAGGTTTTATTACCATACGTTTCTACTAAGCCTCAAATCTATATGATCAGTATAGACCGTGTTACCACCTGTAACATGGATCAAGTTACCTTGATCTTGAGGCTACACCACACAAACTACTATAGACGTCTACATCTTGAGATACACACACACACATTTTATCTTTTCTGTATGTATATTAACTACACGCCTATGAATCTCTTTATATAAAGAGATATCAAGGCTTACAAAGGAAGATAAATATTAGGCAACTAAATCTTTTAAACATTTAATTAATATCTTCTGTTATCTTTATCTTCTTAAGGAGATCTTCCAAATCTTCATCTTTTGATATCTTTGACCAAATCTTCCATAATTTTCCACCAGCTTATAGAATTCTTTAATGATGATTTTGATCCTTTTGTTTCATTACTTGTTTCTTTTGTCTCATCAAATCTATAATTCCCAACATTAACCGATATTATTATTTGAAGGATTGATTATTCATTGGTACGTGTTATAAACCAACAAAGTAAAGTTATGTTGTATATTATTTCTAGTTGGTCGCAAATATAAACCAACTATGTATTTTCATGTATCAAGTGGTAAATATCGCCACTAATGTTGTAAAGTATGTATATTATGAATGAGTAGGAGTTGACCGTTACGGGAATGCCAACTAAGGGTGTTTGTCTAAAAAATATGATCAAGACATTTATGTCTATGATTTTGTGTATTTTTCATGGGGATGGTCGGGAAAGTAACTAGCAACACAGTTCCTTATTTGTTTGGAGATGTGTATCCTTGTCAAGCTTATGATAGAATACTCGTCAAGACCAAGAAATTGAGCGAGTTAGTTGAATGTTACCACATAGATTAGTTGAGTGATTTGAGTGATTTCATCTTCCTACTTCATGAGGTGTTTGGTTGTGTTCTAGTAATTAAACGAAAAAGTTGCTTAAAGGAAAAATCCTAAACTCAAGTTGGGATACATTTTCATAAGTTTTCTAAAGTCTACTTGAGGACAAGTAGGATTCAAGTGGGGGGATATTTGATGACATCAAATAACGTCTATTTTATAGCATCATTTATCCCAGCTAAATTGCTCATTCTATATTATTTTATGCATGAATTGGTACTTAATTGCTTATATTTGTTATTTGCAGTAAATATCGAGCAATTGGTGAAGTTTAACTAAAAGGCGCGCAATTTGGAGCTTAAACGAAGAAATCTTAAAGACTGCTGATCTGACAACCAATACGCCGTATCCAACAAGGAAGATGCAGCGTATATGCGCCTGAACTTCACAAGAAAACACGATGATTTAAAGACCAATATGCTGAATCCATGACGACTCATACGATGTATTAACTGGCGGTTAATGAAAGATTCTGGAAGATATATATCATGGTCCCTACTCCAAGAAAACCCCAATACACCGTATTGATCTCCTTCAATATGATGTATCGACTTAATTCTAGAGGGTATAAATGCAGACCCTAAATACAAATTTTATTTATGCAATGGAGGCTATTCATGGCTGATTAATTTAGTAACCACCAGGTTCGATTTTTAAAAGAAAAGAGAAGCTATAAAGGTCGCCCTTCAATCCATAGGAAAACCTTTGCAAATTCTTATACTCTAAATACGCGTTCGGTTTTTGGTATCATTCATTAACTTAGTTAGTTTATCTTAATCGTTCGTCTATGACATTTATATTCGTTACAATGCTATTGTCTAAATACCTTTAGTATTAGCCATTTTATAATAAGTTTAACCTTGTTTATGTTGAATTTGATTACATCTTATAAGTTGAGTGTTGTTTTATGTTTATCATTTATACTCGTTTATGTGCTTAAGTATGCGACCTATCATTCAACTGGATCTAGAAAACGTACCAAGTAGACTAGATGCTGGGATGGCTCTCTATATTGCAATTTATATATCTAGAGTAATAGGATCACAAATATTGACAATGCATTGCCTCTAGTTTATGAACAAGTTGGACTAAGCAGGTGAACCTAATGATCAACGAATAATGTTCTGATTCCTTGGGTAAAGATCTGGACCGTGGACTACTAGTATATAAAGAGTCGTTAAGCAGTAAGTTAGTAAAGTCTTAATGAGCTAATTCAATAAGATCACCATTATTGTTTTCTAAGATAGATTATAATCAACCACGATTGCTTTATGCGGATGTGTTTAATTGTAACAGAATTAGCATGTCTAGGTTTTAGGAAGACGTATCGTCTAAATCTAGGATTGATATATCAACAACGAGATAATACAATCATTGCACTTATAAACTAAAACCCGTGGTTTATTAGATTAAATATGGTTAATACGTTTTCCTTACAATAGGCTTGACTGCTTCTCTATCTTCTAATTATCAACCCGTGTGTGTTATTTCCCTTCATCTTAGTTTAGGCAAACTAAAACTCGTGCCAATCTCTCAGGCTGAAAACCCCTCTTTTTACATTAGTTTAGGTTTAATTTTGAATACATTAATTTAGGATTAGCTTAGATAAATAAAGTACTGATAGATTTAGGAATTAACGTTCTCGCTCTTAGTGATCGACACCCAACTTACCAACGAATCTACATTTGATAGGGTACACTGCGCGCTAGTGTTATTCTAGGTATAGTCGGCAAAATATAAATAGTAAAACTTGATAACAAATAATAACTACATAAAACGACACATCACCACTTCAGGTACTTCATAGTTTTATTTGTTTTGTTATTTTAGGCATGTTATAAACTGTTGGTGTTGGTCCCAGTTAACTTCTAATGATCGAATTCCTTAAGTTTGTTTAAGGTTTAGTTATGCTAGATAAATCTAACACAACTTAGTATAAGAAACTTTGTTTATAATACTAAAGATTATGCCGAATCTAATCTTTAATATAAGAAGAATTCTTCAGTAACACAAAACAATATAATTTCAACAATAAAAGCTCCAATATTATTATTACAAATAATACGAATACTCTCCTAGTATTAGGGTTACAAAACCTTGAAGCTATAACGATATCAAAACAAAAGATTTCTAGATTTATGCCCTAGGACCTCCTTTTATACACCAAGGAGTCCTAGTCGATTTACAATATATTACTAAAACTTAGATTATTCTCAAAGATCTATTCTATAAATAACAATCCTTATCTCATAAGTAATCTTGATCTTCAAGCAATCTTTATCTTTCAGCAGTTGTAATCTTTTAGCAGATGTAACTTTGTACCAGCAGCATTAACTCTTAACAAGCAGTAGTAACTTATACACCAGCAACATTAACTGTGTACAAGCAGTAGTAACTACTTAGAATATTTTCTTCAATCTTCACCAGCAGTACTAACTTTACTCTAGCAGTACTAACATATACTAGCAGTAGTAACTAGCAGTACTAATATACACTAGCAGTACTAAGTTACACTAGCAGTAGTAACTATGAACTAGCAGTACTAACTACTTAGCATATTTTTCATTAGAGTTAATGAACAACACTAAGTTTTACTTAGCAGTAGTAACACAAACCTTAGTAGCAGTAACTTCAAGATCATCATGAAGACTTTTAGTCCTAACAATCCTCCCCTAAATTGATATTCTTATTCAAAATCTCAAGTTTCTTCATTGAAAGCTTCATTAATCACCAGGAGGATGCTTCCAAATACTTCATTGATTCTTGTGTTGTTTTGTGATGAGCTTAAGAAGTTGATAACACATTTCATTCCAATGATCAGCTTGCAGCTTCTTATTTAGCATATCTGTAATTGTAGCAGGTGTAAGGAGACATCTCTTTTCTACCAGCATATGAATGTGCACATTTTACTTCCTTAATGAATGTACTCTACATGAATCATATAGCTTCTAATCTAATACTCTGTAATCCTGTTGATTCCTCCATACTTAATCTTCAACATGTGGATCAAACATTGTCTTTAGATCGCCCCATAACACTTTCTCATAGCCCTCTCCTGGCCTTGTTGACCCATGCTTAGTTTTTACCAATTTCCATAGGGTTTCCAAATCTTCCTTATCAAAGCTTTTGAGCATATGACTGAAGACTAAGTACATCTTTAAACTTCCATCAGCCCTGATTATCTGGTAATAGGTTTTATTCCCTTCTTTATGGATCTTGTAGTCAATAATGCTTGGAGGCTTAGTTGCCAAAGGAATATCATCAATTGCTACTTCCTCTTTATCAAGAACAACTTCTATTAGTCTTTAAAGCTCTGTTGTTTCTTTAAAGCTCTACTTCCTCTTGCTTGTTCTCTTTGAACTGCTCTCTTGTGCTATCTCTACTTCTGCTCTTACTTCACTACCTTCTGCTCTTACTTTACTGCCTTCTACCAACTCTGTATCCATATCTACAAATGTGTTTACCCATTTCATACCTTTGTTAAATAACTTCTGAATATCATCAAAGCTTTTATTCTTCAACTGATTGTGCTTGTATCCAGCCATGTTTTTCAGATAAGTAGACATTGTATTTCTCTTTTGAGCTTTAGTTGGTGGTTTGTTCCTCATTTATTGAGCTCTCATTACTGCAAAGTGTTTCTTTCTTGCTTCTAATAGTTGTACAAACAACTTGGACTTCTCTTCAATACTCAACTTCTTTTGTTCTTCTGCTTGCATTTGTTGAGCCATTTGATAATCAGCATCTATCATTGCTTACACATTATCTCATGAAACAATGTTGGCTTCTTCTTCTTTTTCAGCTTTCTCTCTTGCAAGTCTTACTTCCTCATCAAATTCAGCTTGTAACTTTGAAGCAATTTATTCATCAAGTCTGATTAGTTCTTTCTTCTTCATAGGCTTCTCAGGTTTTACCATTTTGCCTTTACCATTGTCTTGAACATTGAGTTGTGATGGTTGTTGTGAAGAAACTATTGGTGTAGTTACTTGCTCCTCTTCATGAATAACAAGCCCTTTAGCTTTGGGTCTTGTGCTAGCAGCTGTAACTGTTGTAGCAGCAGTTGTTGTTGTAATTATACCCTGCTCTGGTTTTTGTAACATAACTTTGTCAGCCTTAGGTTTTGCACTTTTCAAAGCTGTAAGTGCTTGAGCTAAAGTAACTTCATCAACACTTAAGTTCACATCTTTAGAAGCAACTTTAGTTTCAACAACCACTTCATCACCAACTAAGTCATGTACTTCAAACATATCTGTATCAGCATCAA
>BQNB010125053.1:1444-19834 GCA_026074375.1 Tanacetum coccineum
TAGATGCGTTTCTAACCAACTCGTAATCGAATTAGGGGAATACTTCACATTATACTAGCAAGGGTGTCACAATGCAATAGGTTAGATAGAGTAACTAGAGAGTAGTATATGATTAAGTGAGCACGTTTGTTTACCTATACGAGTTCCCTACCAATTTTACATTTCTGCATAATTAGCAGCAGTTTAATTTAGTTTAGAAATTCTCTCTCAAAATATTGGATTTACTTGCTTTCTATAAAACATAAAAACACCAAAAATAATCTTCTCTCAACCTTTAGATCTTAGTAACGTACTTTCTGAGCCAACCTCACTATTCCCATAGAAAACGATCAACGCCCTGAGTCTTGCCTATACTACACTACAACAATTAGGTACTCTGCCTAGGAGGGTTGTAAAACTTATTGCATTTACAACAATCCACATCACAACTCTTAGCCGGTTCCTATCTCGAGCATCAGAAAAACAACTACCATTCTTCAAAGTCTTGGTCAAGTGCAATAAAAAAGTATTTGAATGGACTGTTGAAACTCAGGCGACATTCCTGGTAGGGTTGCTCACGGTCCAAAAACCGGACCGAAACAGAATGAAACCGACCTTGGCCAAAACACTGGACCGAAGATCAGACCGAAATGGTCCATTTCGTTCTGGGTCGGTCCGGTTCGGTTCGGTCTTCAGTTCGGTCCAGTCCAACAAGGCATAATTGCCGGGTTTCTTGTAAGACCGAACCTGACCCGACCAGACCAAAGACTGAAAATAACGAAAAGGGATGGACTAAGGACCGGACTGAAATAGGTTCGGTCCGGTTCGGGCCAGTTTCTCGCTCCGGTCCGATGCACGATCCGTTTTGCTCACCCATAATTCTTGGACCTCAAGATATTCCTAACCGAATTATCAACACTGACTACTCCGATCCCGACTGAAATACTCACCCTATATCTACCAGCTTCTCAGGAAGCCATCGGTTCAGTGCTGATGGCAGAAAGAAACAACGTTCAAAAGCCGATCTATTTCTTCATCAAGGTCCTGCAAGACGCACAAGTCAACTACCCTCCACTCGAGAAGCTCATATTTTCCCTACTCTTGTCATCAAGGCGATTCAAGCAGTATTTCCAAGCTCACTCAATGCATGTCCTGACAAACAAACCATTGAAACAGGTTTTTATCAAACCACGAGTATGCATGCAGAATGTCAAAATGGGCAATCGAACTGAGCAAATATGAAATCACCTTCGAATCAAAGCAATCAATCAATAGGAAGATAATGGCAGACTTACTCGCCAAGGTAGACACGCCAGCTACAGTTACAACAGACAAGAAATTGGCAAAACATGTAAGACCCACGGGCCATGACAAGGAAACCTGGACACTTCAAACTGACAACGCATCAAGCAAGACAGGTTCCGAGGCAGGGTTAGTGCTCAGATCCGTTAGGACACGATTTAGTATGCTCTTGTGACATCAAATAACGGTCTATTTTACACATCATTTATCCCATGTTATTAACCCATTTTGTTATAGTTATTGCAAGAATTGTATTAATTGGTTATATTTGAGAATTTAACAGTAAATTATGGAGTTAGTAATTGGTGATAGTTAGCCAAAAGGCGGCATTTGTGAGTTAAATAGAAGATATTTTAAAGATTATGTTCTGGAAGACCCAATACGCGTATTCCATCAGGCGATCGCATATTCGTTGCTGCACTCACAAAGACAAGTAGGAGTAAAGGATCAATATGCGTATCATGAGAGAATCAATAGGCCGTATTAAATTATGAATCATATAATATTCTGGAAGATAGCAAGCGTGCCCTACTCTAAGAAATTCCATACGCCGTATCCAACTCTTGGTTACGCTGTATTTTGTATCGAACGACTTCCAGACTTATAAATAGAAACTCAAACAAAAGTGTTTTTTAAGGGTGATAAAATCATATTCTCGATACCTAAACTATAAAAGTGATTTTCAGAAGAGAAAAACGGCAGAAGAGTCGTGCAACGCTATCAATTCCATAGAGGTCAACGGGTTAATCGTATACCTTTTGTTTTAATCGGTTCAGGTTTTTGGTTATCATTGTGAACTCGGTTTAGTTTACTTGGATAAATAATTGCTCTTGAATTGTTTTATGACGTTTTGAAGGGTAATACCTTCCGGGTTATTAGCCTTATTTGAAGATCTGATGTTGGTATTTGTTGATCTTGATTTGTTGATTTATTGTTGAGTGCTTGTTTTGTTTATCAATTTTTATACTTATTTAGCGTTTTGTATGCGACCTATCATTCAACTGATTAGTGAAATCGGACCAAGTAGATCTAGATCCATGATAGCTCTCCATATAGTAATCTATACATTGATCATAGTTACACAAATATTGTCCTTTAAGTCTGTGTCTAGGCTCGTTCGGGATTAAACTAGTTAATTTGATACTTGCATGGTTTATTGATAGTGTTGACTAGTTGGTGACCTAGTAAATTCACAAGTAAGTCTGATTCCATGGATAGCTTGGAACAATGTGGACTTACTAGTGTAACCATTAAGCGGTAAGTGGGTAAAGTCTCTATGAGCTAGGGTTTAACAAGATCACCATTGCTTTAATCCCTAAGATAGATTATAATCAGCAAATAAGGATGCTTTATGCGGATGCTTTAATTATGACAGAATTAATGTGTCTAGGTCTTAGGATGATGTAACGCCTAAGTCTTAAGAATGATATGCCACCTCGAGAGAAGAAATCATTGCACTAAATAAACAAACCAACGTTCTAATCGGAATAATAATGGTTAATACCGTTTTCTTATATAAGGTTTGACCGCTCTTTTATCCTTTGTTAATTAGCTTGCGTGGGTTAAAGTGCCTTGAATTGATTGTAGTCACCAACCAAACCATGCCAGTCTCTCAGGCTGAAAACCCCCTTTTCCCGTTAGAATTAGGATTTAGACTGACATAGGTTTAACATAGGTTTAGAATAGAATAGAATTAACATAGATTAGATAACCAAGATATTAATTAAATTGATAGATTTAACCTCGCTTCAAGTGTTTGACACCCTACTTACCATGAAACTACTACCGATCGGGTACACTGCCCGTTAAAGTGTTGTTTTTGGTTTAGTCGGCAAATTATAAATTTAAAATTTGAATCATCTTAAATATACCATACAACAACAGCACATCAAGTTTTTGGCGCCGCTGTCGGGGAGTAAAGTTGTTTAATTCTTATTTATTAGTGATTTAGTTTAGTTTAGATTAATTTGCACATTTGTGTGTTTGTTTTGTGTGTTTAATTTTCTGCATTGTATATTTTTGCATATTGTGTGTTTGTGTGTTTTCTGCATTATTACATTCTTCTGTCTGAGTCGAATACTCAATACGGCGTATTCAATTTATTGGATACGGCGTATGGTATGTGCTTAAATACACATACCTTTTACCTAATAAAACGACCATAAATGACCTAAAATAGATGAAAAATATAGTGTATATGTTTGTTTTGGTTATTGTGCTGTGCAGGTAACGGATATCCGTAAAAGGACGAAAAACGAAGCAAAAAGGATAAAACCAAGCACGGGAATGGAATGAGCGCAAGAAAACGAAGCCGAAGGCATATATATCTTTAATGGACCAACCCGTACCCATTTTAATAAGCCAGGTCAACCCATTAAGGTTATACTTATAATCCCTTAAACTTAAATCCATTTACAAAACCTAGATCCAATCCACAATCCATTATTCCTAATCTCGACCCAATATAATAACCCAAGCCCAAACACTATACCCTGACCCAAGTCAAAAGTTTATAAAATGTTTGGTCAAACAGACGGATCAAATGTGTAGTCAAAATAGATGTACTGTACATCTTCTCCACTTTTCCCTCCATCATTTAACCCAGGGTAAATCCTCATTCCCTCACACGCTCGTATACTTCTAGAAGATCTTTCTGACACCACTGACACCCTCCATATCCACGCTGGCAATCCCACATAACCCCATTGGCCAATCAAACGTGTAAGCAATCTAACGGATGAAAAGATGAGGATTAAGAGGCGGTTATTAATCAAAGGCCAAGATTAGAAGATGAGGACGCTCCTGGAAGGCTAGAAGGTTCTCCTCTCCCCTATAAATAGAGGGTTGGATCACACATTAGGGGTGGGTAGTTTTTAGCTTAGCTTTTAGTAAATTTAGTAGCTTATTGTAGCTTTTAAGCTTAATTGTCTCATTTTAATGTAATTTCTTTTTTTATAAGCTTGTATTCACTTTGATTATCAATAAAATTTCAGTGTTCATTTAAATTCGTGTTCAATCCATGTTTTTACTTTATGCAATTATGGTTTAAGTATTTTTAAATTCAAGCTAATAAGCTCTCATAAGCTCTTAATTACTTCTAAAGCTAGCTTTTATTCAGTTAAGCCTTCAAAAGCTTAACTGAATTAGTTAATCACTTCAAATCTCCTCTAAATTAACCCAGCTTTTATTTTGGATGATAAGCCAATCATGGACGGGCTTATAGACCTCACCAGCTTGTTTCTTACAAGCTGGAGCTTGTAGATAAGCTCTTAAGAGCATAATTAGATCCCTGTTTGGCTGGGATCAAGATACACTTCATTTTAATTTCATTTAGCCTTAATACTGTTGAGCTTATTAGTTTGCTTAATTGTGCTTATTAGTTAATGCTTATTTGTTCTTCATTTACCTTATACTTAATCTGTTTTTACTTTTCTTAGCTTAATTCAGCCTTTTGTAGTTTAAAAATGAAAATCCAAAACTTAAAGGGGTGTTTGGCACAAGCAGCACTAACACATGTTAGTGCTGCCTAAGTCATTTTGGTACTTAAGACAATTTCAACAAGCTTTAATTTAGCCTAAAAGTTAGTTTTTATAAGTTGTTAAAGTTTAAATCTCAAGTTTTAGGATTAATCTATTCATTGTTTGAATCTGTGGAATCCTAGTGTGATAATTCTGCTTATTTTCTTAGATCTTGATTAGTGGCATTTTGGTGTTGAATTCATGCTTGTTTTTGGTCATGAATGCAGTAGAATGACTTTAGTTAAGAGTGCACTTGTCCCTTAAGTTTTAGTCAAAATCTGTCTAAGTATCCTAGTCTTATTTCCAAAGTTTTAAAGCAAGTGTTCAATAGCAAATTTAGGTTAGATTAAGCTTGTTTTAGGATCTGAAATTGATAGTATAAATTCATTAGACATTAAACTTGATCTGTT
This sequence comes from Tanacetum coccineum, assembly GCA_026074375.1. Lineage (NCBI taxonomy): Eukaryota > Viridiplantae > Streptophyta > Magnoliopsida > Asterales > Asteraceae > Tanacetum > Tanacetum coccineum. The sequence continues at coordinate 6,654 of BQNB010125053.1, forward strand.
TTCACTTTTTGAGTTTTTAAATCAGCTTCTTCTAGCTTAAATTTAGGGCTGCAAATAGCAATTTAGCCAAAAGTAAAAATCAAAAGTCATGTTTGCAGTCTGTTTTAAGTTGAATTTCTAGCTTATTATAAGTTTAATTTAGCTTAATTTCAGTTTGTATTAGCTTATTGAGTCAAGTTCTTAATCTGTTTTTAGCTTTTAATCTCTTTCATTTGCTTATTGAGAAGAGTGTCAATAAAAACCAAAAAACCAAAAAACCAAAAAAAAATAGTTTAGTCTGTCACTTTTCAAGTCCTTTTTCTAGCTTATTTTCTAGTCCAATTTCCTTATTTCTAGCTTAAAAGTGTTCTTTGGATATCAAATTTTATCTGTTTTAAGTTTTTACCTTATTCCAAGTGCTTATTTGTTCTTAAGCTTAGCTTAAAAGTGGTCATTTGTCTTTAAAACTGCTAGTTTAAGTCTTATTTTCATTTCAGCTTTTTAGAGCTTTTCAGGACATTTTGTTGGTAAAAACCTTGTCACATTTGCTTATTAGGTCTAGGTAGTTATTAGAGATCAACTTATTTGCTTTTCATTTGCTATTTGAGTCTTAAAAATCCCACACAGTTTTAGCTTTAAGCAAAAAAATGAATAGTCAAACTTCAGTTTTTAAGCTTTAGCTTAATCTAGCTTAATTAGTAAGTTTTATTAAAAAGTTATTTTTACAAAAGTTTCTTATTGTGACTTAAATTACTGTTTAAAAAGAAAGAAAAAAAAAATTAGCAAAAAGTTAAAGTCCAGGACTCGAACCTGCGACCTCTCTTCACACACACACACCTTACCGTTTGCCCTTGGGTCTTTTTCGATTATAGGATTGTTACCTTAATTTCTTATGTCATTTTCATTTTGTGCTTATTCAACTTATTTGATTTATAAAACTGCTTATACAATATCAGCACAACTTCCAGATATCATTTCAAAGATCTAAATAGTCTAAAGTTTTTCATAATTTTCTAGATTTTTAATAAATAGTTTTCTATTTTTAATAATTAATTTAGATTAAATCTGTTTTTAATTCATAAAAAAATAAAATAAAAGTCATAAAAATATAATTCTTTTTTCTAAACTTATTTTTAATCATTTAGGACTTTTAGATTAGAAATTTGAATTTTTAGGGCTTAAATTTGATTACTTGCTTAATTAGTCCGCGATTTTAGATTCTCGTTATCGTATTATAGCTTAAATCTTATTTGCTTTAATTCGTTTGCTTGCCTTTAATTGTTTTTACATTTCATTAGTAGAAATAGATATCCAAATCAAAATCTTGAACTATGCAAAAATATTCACATTAAAGCATCAAACATAACACTTTTTGTGGATTCAAATTCACCTCTTGTAGGGATACGAAATCCGGGAGATAAAATATTGTTTGGTCCACAATCAATTTTTCTTATCAAACGGGATTACTCTCTATACTAATAATTAATTCAAGATATTTAGGATTAATAATTTATTAATATATACTATTTAGATCGAAACAGCGTATAATATTTTTTATCAAACCATACAACTTATTCGACTCTAATCATCAATACGGCGTATTCCATTTCACAGAATACGGCGTATAACTATTTTGACATTTTCTTTTCCTAGCCGAAATTTTTTACAGGTTAAAATGGACGACCCCAACATAACTATAAAAGAATACATCATGCTTGAGGAAAAAAAAGCTCGTAGGCGTGGTAAGGTGTATAACTGGGAAACTACAACGTATGGTAAGATCTGGGATAATGAAGATGTTTACGACCTCGGATCCGTTGAAACTGAATTCCCAGTTATAGTCTTTAACACACGTTAACATCTGAAGCAGCACTCTCGTGTGAGCCTATGGTAAGTTCTCTTAACGATGAAATTGCCTGTTAGAAAATCGTTGACGAATCCGGCGAGTGAAGAATTCACGTTAATATTCGACAAAAATTCATTTTTCTCCAAATAATTTCTTTAACAATTAAAAAACGATTCGGTAAATGAGTAATTATAAAGTCAATATCCTTTGCTACCATCACCCAAGCTACGGTACAGTTAAATAGATGATTTATTCATCTTTAAAAGCGTATCGATACGAATTTCCAGCCATTGTTTACAATTATGCCAAACGTCTAAATCAGATTTATTAACTGAACCGATTTTAAGCCCTCAACATAGCGATGAATTTAATTTGAAAGATTGAAAAATCATCGTCCGAGAAAGTAATGAATAGGAAAAAAACATTTTATACTTTAATGATCTATTTTTCATTATAACCGTAATTTATTCCCTGAAAATTTTAAAATAATAAATTAAAGAAACAAAAAAAAAAAACTGAAAAAAAATGATGAATCAAATCGAAATGAGGCAATGAAGAAGATAAAAATCGATAATAAACATCTCGGGGGATTTATCTGTCAAAACCATTACCTTATGAATAAATGTCATTTGGTGCCTAGCACATGGGTCAAATAAGACTTTTGGAAACAAGTCATGATACTATCTAATAAATTTTATCAAAACTGAAACTTTTATCAATGGATTAAATTTATATCATGACTTGGAATCACTTAACAAAGGGATGCCATTCAATTTTCCTAATCAAGAAATTGTATGTGCCCTTTGGTATCAAGTTCCGTCCCAAAATTGTTTTAATAAGGAGGGGATTAAATTGGGTCAAGCCCCTAACTTAAAGACTTTTCATGTAAACAAAGTGCATGCCGTAAGACAACCCTGAATGTATTTTTCATTTTAACGAGTCTATCTTCCAATTTTCTATACGGCGTATCCAACCTCAATGGATACGGCGTATTGACTATCTGACATTATCCCAGTCATTTATTGTTAGCACATCCTAATACGATGTAATTCATTAAATGAATACATATTATACAGGTATCCCCATACGACGTATCCTGTGTATGATACGGTCGTATCGACTTCCTGTACATTTTAGTTATTATTATGATTCTAACCAAACGAATACATGGAGATAGAATTGCACTTGTTTTCTGAGAATTTACACAGGACCTCGTAAAAGAAATATCGACGAATATTGGTGGAGAATTTACAAAATCTAGGAGATCTTAAAGTATTGGAGTCTTGAAACTTCAAGGCGGCTGTTCAACACACAATCTTGCTCATAAACGCAACATGGAGAATCTACCGAGCAAATATCAGGGGAGTTTCTCATTCTAAATCTTTTTTAAATTCTGATTTAATGTTTTAAAATATACAACGAGGACGTTGTATAATCCAATGTGGGGGAAGGAATTAGAATGTTTACTTGTCCAATTTTACACATAATAAAGCTTCAATTATCTCATATTTAAATAAAAATTTCAAGTAAAGCTTTTGTGAAATTTCATGTTACATAACCCGCATACAATATCCCTTTAGATATTTGTAGGAATTTTAGCCTTTCCGTTATCCAAATGTTTACCCAAATTCCCAAAATATGAGTGTGCCGGTGATGTTTTGTATACTTTAGAACTTGGCTTGTATAATCACTCGAGACCAGTCAATGATAAGTACTATGGATTTAGATAAGGAGTAACTTGGTTTAAATAGGAAATTTTAGGTTACACCAAATCGCCTTAACATTGTTGCTTATTAACTAACTACACAGGGGTATATATGTTAACCTCCCTGTTATAAACCCTTTCCACTCTCATCTTTAGAGTGAAGATCTCTAGAAAACAACCCGTAGAGCCATCCTTTAGGAATTTACAACCAGACATTTGTTTCGTTACACCCTTACAACCCCCCTAACCTACCCTGTTAGATTAAGTTAAATTTATAGTTCAAGTTGCAAAAAGTGTAAATTGTAATTTTCCGAGTCCTAGTGTCATTTTCTATCTTTTGGTGCGGTTGGAAATTTGCACATTGCAAATGTGTAAGTAATATTAGTTTTCAAAAACATCATGTTATTTTACTCCGTCAGCAATAATGATGAATCCGAAGAACGAGTAACTTATCAAGAGATTAAATCCAAGTAATTTATCGTGAAGATGGTGAAAAAACACCAAGATTTGAAGCATAAGGTAAAAAAAAAATTCGAAAAATAATTATGAGAAACAATACAAAAAGAGAAAAAAAGTCTTAATGATAATTGATTTCGCTCTAAAGGATTACACGAAGGTCGATTATTCGTTGATACTCTAAAAAAAATTCAACCGATGTAGAGTATAGTACAAATTGGAAGAATATCGCCACTTGCTTGTAGAGTATGGTAAAGTTTTGGGATTAATGTGAAGTTGACCGTTACGAGTAACGCCAACATAGGTTTGTTGTTTTGATCTATGATCAAGACGTTGTAAATAGCCGTGTCTTTATCATGTAACGGTCAGGAAATAAGTGTCTAGCAACTTGTAACTTAAGTTTATATCCATTTGGTTTACTTAGATTTTATTTAACAACAATTTACTTCCCTTCACCAGTTGATAGCCGCTGGTTTTACCGAATGAGGACTTGTTCGAGCAGCATGTCTATACCGGTCGTTACGGCCAAGTATGGGCATATCTAGCTAGCCTCGTTGGTTTTAAGACTTTGGTGAAAGAAAGAAAGTTCTACCCTATAATCTATACTTCATCCAAACCGTTGGTATAAATTCGAATGGGATGTGTACGAACACAATTCTATCCCAGCCGTTCCGGGTGTGTATGTGTCCTTCAGTTGCCTTGTTGGAGTGGTACTTCTGGTGAAAGATTGTAAAATGATCAAACCGTACGCCTTTCCATACAAAAACCTATATTACCTTTAGTAAAAACTTGTTACTCCGTAGCTTTAGGCAATGAGAGTGTATCCTTACCAGTGTGGGGGGGATCATTATGATAGAAAACTCTTCCGACAGATCAATTGAGCGAATTAGTTTACATGTTATCACTATAGATTAGTTTTAAGTGAATTGAGTGTTTCATCTTCCCTATTTCGTAAGGTGGTTTGGTTGTGTACTTTAATAGATCAAAAAGTGCTCTAACAGAAAAATATTTTGTGATACATTTTATAAACTCTAAGTCTACACGAGGATAATTAGGATTCAAGTGGAGGGATATTTGATGACATCAAATAACGTCTATTTATAGCATCATTTATCCCATGTATTAACCCATATTGTATAGTTATTGCAAAGAAATTGATTGATTTAATCGTTTATTATTTAAGAATTGCAGTAATTTGGGTAATAGGTGTAAAATTAGAAAAAGGAGCACAATCCCGGTGCATTAAATGAAGATATTTGAAGATTACTGTTTCTGTAAGACCAATACGCCGTATCCATCTAAGGAAGATACGGTAACCTTGCCTACACTCCACCAAAGACACAGAGTGAATAAAGAAATCAATACGTCCGTATCCAGAGAGAATCAATACGTCTGAGATTCAATATATGGAATCAAATAAAAATTTCCTGGTAAGAAATCAAGCGAGTTGCCCTATTCCAATGAAATCCCTAATACGTCGATCCAACTCTTGTGATACCCGTATCCCAACCAACTTCCAGACCTTATAAATAGTAAACTCAAAAACGAGTTTTAAGTGTGCTAAATCATATTCTCGATACCTAAACCACAAAAGTCGATTTTTAGAAGAGAAAAAAGAGTAGAAGAGGTCGAGGAACGCTATCAATTCCATAGATACAACGTGTAATTCCGTATACTTTAGTAATCGCGTCAGTTTTTGGTATCATTCGTTAACTCGGTTAGTTTACCTTGGCCTAAATAATTTATCTTGTCTTTATTATGAAAGATTCAAGGCTAATACCTTTGGGTATTAGCCCATTAATTATAAGAATCGAATGTTTGTTATTTTTTATCTTGATTTGCTTGATTTATCGTTGAGTCTTGTTTATGTATAAAATTATAACTTGTTTACTGCGCCTTTTATGCGAACTATCATTCAATCTGGATCTATAAAAATGAACCAATTAGATTCTAAGAGTCCGGGATAATCCCATATAGTAATCTATACATCTAGACTCATAAGTTACACAAAATTGTCCTCTAAGTCTGTTGTCTAGGATACGCTTCGGGCTTAACAAGTTAATTGTATTGCCAATGATTTATTGATCGTGATGACTAGCAGGGTGACCTAGATAATTCCAACAAGTCATCGTTTGGAATCCATTCTATAGTGGACAAGTAGACTACTAGTGTATAAATTGCCATTAAGCGGTAATTGGAGTAAAGTCTCATAGGCGAGGGTATAACAGATCACCATGCCTTTAATCCTAAGATAGATTTATAATCAGCAAATAATGAAGCTGTTATATGGATGCTTTAATTGTGATAGAATTATTGTGTCTAGGTCATAGGATGATGTAACGCCTAAGTCTTACGAATGATATGCCACCTAGAGAGAAGAAATCATTGCACTAAATAAACAAACTAACGTTCTAATCGGAATAATAATGGTTAATACAGTTTTCTTATATAAGGTTCGACCGCTCTTTTATCCTTTGTTAATTAACTCGCGTGGGTTAAAGTGCCTTGAATTAATTGTAGTCACCAACCAAACCATGCCAGTCTCTCAGGTTAAAAACCCCCTTTTCTCGTTAGAATTAGGATTTAGACTGACATAGGTTTAGAATAAAATAGAATTAACATAGATTAGATAACCAAAATATTAATTAAATTGATAGAGTTAACCTCGCTTCAAGTGTTTGACACCCTACTTACCACGAAACTACTACTGATCGGGTACATTGCCTGTTAAAGTGTTGTTTTTGGTTTAGTCGGCAAATTATAAATTTAAAACTTAAATCATCTTAAATATACTATACAACGACAACACATTAGCTCTTAAATTTGACTTTGATGCCTTAAATAACGAATCTGAATATGATGCATTGCTAGCAGTCTTACGCATGGCTAAAACAATGGAAGTCAAATGAATCCAAGTATTCTCAGACTCTCTACTAGTCGCCTCGTAAGTGAGGGGAGAATACACAACAAAGGAATAAACAATGAAGTTATACCTGGAATAGGTGAATTTGATCCTTTTATACTTCAATGCTTTCTCTATCACTCGAACCCCTATAGGAATGAACACGCATACCGACGCTCTCAGCAAGCTCGTTGCGCTCAGTTTTGAACACATAGGAAAAGACATCCTAGTAGAGGTCATCAAGGAAAAGTCCATCCTCCAGTCCCTAGAGGTCTCTCAAGCAAAGACATATGACACATGGATGGCACCCATCTTCAACTACTTATTTGATGGTATCCTACCTCCTGGGAAAGTAGAGTCACTGAGCATCAATACAAAGCCATCATGTACTCTATCAGGGACGTTGTCTTATATCGGAAAACCTTCAGGGATACAACGGATCAATGCGTTAGACCAACACAGGCTCGCACAATCATCCAAGACATACACAACGGAATGTATGACATGCACACAAGGTTTTGCGCCGGCCAAAGTAGTCCAGATGGGGTACTACTGGCCAACTTTCAACCATGACACTGAAGCTGAGCTAAACATATCAAGAATGTCGCGCTTACACCAGTATTCAACGAGCGCCAAAGCAAGACCTCATCCCGATCACAACACCATGACCCTTCCTTCAATGGGGCATTGACATATGCGGAACATTCCCATCTATACCTGACAAAGTTAAGTACATGATTGTAGCCATTGACTACTTTACTAAATGGGTTGAAGAAAAATCGCCAGCCTTCATCACTTCATAGGAAGTCTTAATTTTTGTTTAAAACAAGATCATCACTTGATTTGGCATGCTAAAACACAATCATCACTAACAATGGTACCTAATTCTTTAGAGATCCATTCAAATCATGGTGTGAAACACACGGTATCCATCAGGCTACAACTTCACCCTACCATTCACAAGCCAATGGTCAGGCTGAGGTGGCCAACAAAGAAATTGTCAAGGGCATCAAGAAATGAATGGAAGAATACAAGACTTGCTAGGTGGATGAGCTCTCAAGTTTACTCTAGGCATATCGAACAATGCCAAAGGAAAGCACAGGCGAAACACTCTTCAGCCTGGTCTATGGGACTAAAGACGTGATACCCATCAAAGTGCTCATTCAGACAAAGTGAGTTGCCATGGTCACAGATAACGAAAGTAAAGAATCTTGCAGGCTAGACCTAGCCCTCGCAGAGGAAAAACGCAATCTAGCGACCATCCTCCTAGCACACTCCAAACATAAAATGGCGAAGTATTATATCAGGCGGGTCCACCTAGTATCTTTCAAACCTGCTAACCACGTAATGTGCAAGAATGAGGCTAGAAAAGTCGCAAATCATGGCAAGCTCGCTCCTAATTAGGAAGGGCCATACATCGTTCGTCATGCCAAAGACAATGGTTCCTACATGTTAAGAACGCCGGACGGGGATGACATTCCACTGGCCTGGCACGCATCCAACCTTAAACGATGGTACATCTATTGAGGATCGCATATTCTAGAGAACATGTAAACATCTCTCTATCGGCTTCTAACTGCCTACAAAGCTCATATTTACTAATTCTATAAATATGCAATGACACTTCCAAGACTTTCTATAAAGTGACATAACTCGACCATTCATAAGTAATATTTATCGTCCGTAAATTAGCCTTCATGAAGACGCTCTTAAGAAAAGGTGCCTAAACAGTCAACTAAACCTTTAAACACACGCTTCACGTCTTTCTAATTACAAAACATGAACCCTCATTTAAAAGTATTAACATACACAATACCTACCATGCGCGGTTGCTGCTAGATAGCTCAATTAATAGTTACCGGCTATATGCACCTTGCGGTGTCAATCGAGTTATCAGGTCGGGTTTATCAGTTTTTTTGAAGAATAAAAACTAACCCGAAACGCGATTCTATAAGGTATCAGATCTATCGAGTTGCGAGTTATTGGGTCATGTTTAACGAGTTATCGGGTTGCATGCTAATCTCATCTCATAATCTGCCTCATTCATTAAATCTACCACCAAACATGACATTAACTTACAAAGTGACAACACTAATTTTCCTTGATAAATGAGGTTACAATCAGAATACTAATTAAATAATAAAGTAGTAAATTATGTAACAAAATGTCAGACTCAATAGTTGATACCCATGTATTCGTTCATTTGAACATGAAAAATTTATTGACTATACAACTATAGCTATATAAGAAATAATTACCTTTTCCTTGATGAATCTTGTTAGAGTAATTTACAATGATTTAAACATAGCGTATACGACAATATATATTGAAAAATACGTGAGTCTATGGGGTAACACATGTATACACATAGATACTACTTTATTAGTATATATAATAATATAATTATATATTTATTATATATCTTTAATAATCTAACAATAATGGTTAACGGTCATTAATTATTTCGTTAGAAGAGTAATTAACTTTAAGCCATTTAGTTAATATGCAATGTACATAATAATTTAAAAAGTTAAAAAATCAATAATGGGGGTTTTTGGGCTTTGGGTGGCCAGTTACACACAAGGGAAAGACAGGGTGGGCTTTTGTTAGCTTAGGCCTCAATTTACTATGTTTATGATGCCATAATCATAACACTATAAATACAAAGCCCTAGGTTCTCATTCAAGCATCCCATCATCTCTTCTTTTTCTCTCTTTGAGCTGATCTAAAAAGTCCCGAAGTAAGGGATTTTGCGTTTTAGTTTTCTTAGTATATCAAGAACTCGGTTCTTGATAGATCGTTAGTCTTAGAACTAGCATTCGGGTAGCATCGGTTGAGGTGTAGTGTGGATACACGTAGATGTTACTTACTTTAGTAACTCGTTCGGTTTTGTGCTTCTTAACGATCACACATAAGTGATCAACTTGCTTCGTTGTTCGATAGCTTATTTTGATAAAAGGTACATATTTCCTTATTTATGTTTATGTTAATTATATATGCTATATGAGTTTATTTTTCACTGCGTTTATTCGTGGATTATTAATGTATGCTATATGGTATTCCTCACCACATCAAAAACACTTTCGATCACCTTTTCCCTTTTTGTCTTCTTTGACTTTTCAGAAGGCTTTCTTATCATCATGAAGTTGTCTTACAAATCTTCATCTCCTTTTGAAAAACTTTTAAAGTCCCTTACCGTCAAAGCGTATTATTCATCTTCACTTCTCGAGGTGGAAGTTTCTTCATCGCTTGATTGCTTCTTGGCTTTTAGTGTGAGTGATTTATACTTTTCTTTTTTGTTTTTAGAAGCCTCAACATCTTTTTCCAACACCACTTCATAAACCTTTAGGTTGCCAATAAGTTCGTCGAGAGAAAGAGTCGACAAGTCCTTTGATTCTTCTATGGCCGTTACCCTTGATCTCCATTTGGTTGGAAGTGCCCTTAGAAATTTCCTAACATAATTTTTGCTCGAAGAAGATTCATCAAGGTCTTTTAGTGAAGTAATAATAGTATTGAATCTAGAAAATGCACTATCAATACTTTATCATCTGAAATAGTCGATTGTTCATATTGTTAAACAAGTAAGTCAATCTTTTAGTCTTTGACTTTACTATTACCTTGATGAGTGATTATTAAAGAGTTCCAAATTTCTTTGGCCGTTTTATACATAAAAACTCTTTTGTACTCCTTTTTAGGCAAAGCGTTATTTATAACCATTTTAGCCTCATTTTTTAGAAATAATTTTCTTAAGTCCATCATTTTGATGTTCATAAGGGAGACTTTCATCTCTATCACTTTTAGTGTTTCTAACAATAGGTTTATAATCACCATCAATAATAATATGCCAAAGATCAGTATCTTTAGATTTCACATAGGTCTCAAATATATTTTTCCAGTATATAAAACCATTTGCTTCAAAGAGTGGTGGTCTTTACATAGATTTCCCTTCTTTGTAGTTTTCAAAATCCATTTGATCGATTACAGGATTTAGAATACAATATATTTAAAAAAATTGAATAACCTGCTCTTGATGCCAATCGTGGAAGACTAGAAGGGGGGGGGGGGGTAAATAGTTTTACCGAGTTTCAAAATCTTTAGATCAAGTTTGTGTGAAATTTTTCGATATTGAAGTATGCAAATGTATACTTGAGAATGCAGGAATATAAAATATAATAAATATGAAATGAAATGAGTAAAGGTAAAGAAAGATAGAAACATGACACGAGTATTTATAGTGGTTCGGTTACAAGGACACCTTCCTTGCCCTACTCCACTCCCTGAGTACCCAACTCGAGAGTTCGTAAATACTATGTCCACTAGCTCCTTATCCGGCGAAGACTCCTCATAACGTCGCTTACACTTTATCCAATACAAAGCTAAATACCGGGTTCTAGTTCGAGGTAGAACCAACCTTACGTCGCTTTACACTTTATCCGATACAAAGCTAAATATCGAGTTCTAAAACAAGGTAGAACCAACCCGAGCACTATCTAAACTTTACAAGGTTATGAGGTTTATGTTACAATGAATATGGATGATGTAAAAGAATCAACACAATGATCTTTATATGATGGTGAAGACTAGAAACAAGTGACTTGAGGCTTGAAAGTCTTGTATGCAAAACATAGTGATCTTGTCTTCTTCGAAGAGCTTTTAGAGAATCACTAAAAGGAAAAGTAAACTATGAAAATGATGAGAGTTCAAATGTTAGTATGATGCAAGGATAATGTAAGTAAGTGTGTATGAGAATAGGTGAGGAAATAATGAGAGTTTGCTTGCTATTTATATGCAAAAAGGTCACTGTTCCCAAGGATCTGGCAGATCCCTCTAAAAGGGATACGACCAGTGCAATAAAAGGGATCTAGCGAGCTGAACTGACAACCCGGATTTGGAAAGATTTTGTGATATCAAATCTCCCAAAATCTTGTGTGATCTTCTAAGATAAACTCTAGATATGAAAAAATCATGAAGTGACAATATATAAAACTCAACTTTGTGAGTGATGTCATGCATGAGGTAAAAATGATTTTGTAAAGAATTTTTACCTTGTGTAATTTTATGTATATACTAATAATAGATGTGTAAGTAACTCGTGTTACTTGTATGATCCAATTTCTAAAAACAATGTAAACACTTGCAAAGTAAATTATGTAGTTACTTGTGTGTAAGTAACATAATAAACTAGTTTTAGACACAATTATGATTAAAGGACTTATGTACAAAACTTTGAGTACTGGTTAAAAATGTATGTAGTGAAATGTATGATAAGTATGATGAGTTAGAAAAATATAGGCTTAAAACTTATGTATGTCAGTTTCTATTTAAAATGATTTTATGTTTGTTATCAACAAAACTGTCACACCCCGTCAGCGGCGGAAACACGAGAATGCGACATAATGATTCACTTTGCACAAGATACAAGATCATACCATCCAAAGTTTATAAAAGATTGATTTACAAAGGTTTCATGTTTCTTTCTTGATAAGTAAGACCTTAGTCTTAAATCCCAAAACCCTAATGGTGCACATCTTTAATCTCCAATACCATCCATTTACCTTTATCAAAACACACCTGAAAATGATACTCGAAAACGTCAACAATAATGTTAGTGAGCTCGTAGGTTTGAAGGAAACCCAGTCGTTGTGCCAATATCTAAATCAGTTGGATAATTATGCTATATGACAGTGAATATATGCAAACGATCACAAACCCATGACTTAGCATCCCCGCTAATCATGTAACAAGACCTAGCATCCCCGCTAGTCTTATCACCAACGTGTACCACCGCTCTTAAGGTCACAACCCCGAATGTCTTACCGCACCTAAAGCCTACCAACTGGAGCTATATGATACAGGGCATGTTCGAGCTCCAACTCCTCTGGCTTAGCCGTTGGTTCTTCGGTCAACACGTGAAGTCAAGTGTTTAATTATTTCGAAGAGATTGAAAGGGAAAAAATGACAATTTATAATTGTCAATCTATCTTTTCTTTATTTGAAAGTCAAAGATTGTATTTGACTTTCTCTAGTCAAAGATTGTATTTGACTTTCTTACCTTATAAATGTAATAGGTTTAGGTGTTGGAAAATTATTAAATGATGAGTTTATAGAAAAAAGAGAGTTTTCTCTTGAAGTCCCGGTTGGGCACCCTTTGATGGGTTATTGAATTCCCTATGCTTTGTTATGTGTGGTTTCTTGCATTCATAATGGCATACCGCATCATTTGGTATCGGAGCTGCTAGGTACGAATGGCCGGACGTGTTCGTCGTGGAAGACCCCCGAGGGGTGGTAATCGT
>BQNB010125054.1:0-19834 GCA_026074375.1 Tanacetum coccineum
AGATGGTGTTATCCGTCAAGTTATAGGCGTCACATTAGTTTTTACTCTTTAACATTTCTATAACATCAAACCTAAAAACACTTTTTTTAAACATAAACACATTTTATTATTCTCATTTTAAAGAGATATGCATCCATCTAAAATGTATGGTTGTGGTTTCTTTCCTATCATTTTCATTTTATTTTTTCTTGTTTGATCATAACTCTACATAAGATGAAGATATAGTGAAATGCAAAGCCTTTTTTCTTATTAATTTATCCGTGATAGCATTGTTGACCGGGTACATTAGACAAGGGTGATAGTGGTGGTTGTTGATTTTGAAAATCCGATATTTTCGCAAAACAAAATATCCTTGATTTTATGAAAACAGAGTTTGTTTTGTGAAAAGACAATGAGAAAAAGGTTTTGTTTAAATTTTTTGATGAAAAACGGTGAAGTTTAGATTTCTCCCGGTCACGGTAAAATAACATTATGGCTTGTTTATGTGTCGAAAGCCATAGATGGCCACATGTTTACGTATGGTATGTAAATTGATATTTTGGGTTGGATGATGATGATAATCGCATGTTCGGCTTCTCTTGTTCGACAAGGACCCCGATATAAGATCAATGATCTAGAGTTGGGGTGAAACTCCCATACAATTAGTTTGTGTCTTGTGTGTATGTGAAAGTGAATTAGCTTCACATGAGTTGGTTTATTTTATGGAAATGGACCGGTATTTATAAGGATGCATTTATGGTTTCGTGTCCATGATAGTTCACGTGGTGGACATCCAAGGGTGAAGACAAGAACGACACGTGGCTTGACATAATTGGCTTTGCTAGATACATGGAATGTTCCATGCACGATTGCACGTACGAGCGTGATATTCCTAACACTATCTCTTCACGAATGAGGTAGTGACAGTGTGTTGCTTGTTATAACGGTTTTGGGGATAAGATCCGAGTGTACTTGTTGCAAGGATATGTTCTTCCAGGTTGGGATGTTGAACCCTGATTGATTGTTCGACGTGGGATTTGCATCTCAGGCGAAGTGTGAGGGATTTATAGCCTTTGTGGGCATGTTATGGACGTATGGTCTTTAACCATTTGGGCTAAAACTCTCATACACTATCAATATTAATATTAAAGGGTATGCTTGTCATTTCATACAACTTTCCTCACTTGGCATAGTTAGTCCTTGTTAGTCATTAAATTGTGTGCAAGGTCCTTTTTTCGTTAGGTCATATTTCATTTAAGGTCTTTTTAACTAAGAATAACTTGCAACTTATAATATAAAATACTTCTAATTCATTAATAGCTATTATTATAGCCGAGAAAATATTATCGTAAACATCGGGATAACCTATTTAAATCAACGGGTCATAGCATGCTTTCTAGTTGGTGGGTTGACAGAACAAAATTAATTGCGTAAAAACATTTTTACTTTGTAGTATATGTTATAATTTATTGTACTAATTTTTTAAAGGTTGATTGATATGCTTAAACGAATTCATATGTTAACATGTTTAACCATTATCCAACCAAAACATGACTTGTTTATCAAGCGGGTTAGTCAGATGGACATGCGTTTGACCCAAACTTCGTGTCGTGTCAAAATCTGCCACGCCTAGCTAATAAGTAGCAGTAAACGAGGACTAAACAGTTAAAACCTTCTATCAAAGGGACAGGTACAGGATAACTTAAAGACAAAGGACATAGGTATAAAGTTACTTAACATTAAGGACTGTATATATAAACTACTGATAATGAAATAACGGTATAGTTTTTTCCACTTGTCACTTGTGTGACCGAAACAATGGGGTGTCTTTTCTTCTTAATTCAGATGAACAACATGATCCAAATTCTCCGGCCTCTGGAATGAATGAAAATTATGAGAAAGGCCGGGGCATCAATATACTAGACGACTTCGATTATCTAAAATCGATGTTTTCTTAATAATTATTGCTTACTCTTATTTGCATCAGGTGATTGTTGCTTCTTTTATTTCCAAAACAAAATGCTGTGTATAGTCATGGCTTTTTAAAATATGTATTTTGGCAACATTGGAAATTTTGTAACAATGATCAAAGACTAGTTTAACACTTGCATTAAAATTAACAGCGATATTCTCTTGAGTCGAAATAGGTATTGGGTATTCGTATTTAACCACAAGATGGTACAGCTTTTTGGGAAAGAAGCGCATAATTAGTTACATATATAGAGAAACTATCATACGCTCATAATATTCCGGTTACTATTGATTAACATAAGGTTTTCGATTGGCTATTCTTTCGTATGTTCTTGCATATGTTCATAATTATGGGAATGATGGAAAAAAGAGAGTCGCTATGAGTTAGATTGCACTGTATTTAAGGAGTAAATTATGTAATTATATGGATCAAATATACTTGATAAGTATTAATTGGTGGCAAGTTAGATAGAAACAACCTATGAATACACTACCTATTTCAGTTAGATTTGAGTGAACAGTCAAATTTTAGTATGTATCTCTATGTTCGTTCTGGCGCTGTTGTTACCTAACTGTCTTCAGTAATCAAATGCTGATATGTTTTGGATCAGTTAGTTTGTTATCTGGTGGCAGAGAGAGTTAGTTACGCGATAGAAAATATGCAATTTTTGTTGACAGTATATTCAACAGATTTAGTAATTTGTATGGAGTTAGTTCAATAACCTATCAATACGTCAATTCCTACACCATTAACATGAGATCTTAGTTCATTGTAATCGTCAGGACTTGCACGTGACCCCAGAATCATTGGGTTAGCAGGCAGTTCACTGTTGATACCAATAAAATAGTAGACATGGCACACGAAAGTAAACAGACTGATCCAGAGGATATCACCTCCAAAATGCGCAGAAGTTTTTCATGGGATAACGCCTTTTTCACTAGTGCTGGTATATGCTTTATATTTCAAACTTAGTATTTTATTTATTTGGCACCACTTCCTTACTTGTTTGTTTTTACACAGGTTTACTTGACGATGAAGAGTTGTCAACCATGATCAAAGGTACTACAGGTAACCTAAAGAACCAGTTACAAAAGATTGAACAGATAGAAAGTATGGAGACTAAATTGTTCGAAGAGTCCAACAGAAAATCAAGTGAAGCATCTAGACTAACTAATTCAAGCATCAAGGTGTCATCAGGAAAAGCAAAGAAGGTAACTGGAGCGGGTGGTCCACACAGGGCTGCACCGACATCTTCTGCATCTTCTTTGGTTACTTCGACACCGATAAAGACACAACCAGCAAGATCATACAACCAGACAACCACAAGCAAGATCCTTCGCTATACCGTACTGTCACTTCTCATCCTACGAAAAGAATCATAATATTCGCTACAAAGTCAGGTAAAGCTACTAAAAGGAGGCTACTACTACAACACAAAAAAAAACAGCAGAAGAAACAGATACAAAAGCGATATTTCATTCCTTATTCTCCATTCTTTCTCTATCTCCAAAACACCTCCCGGAATCAGCACAAAAAATAAAATGCTGCCATTTAGTACTCGTGTTCCAGCTACATCACCTTCTAGTCCCGTTAGTCCAGGGTCACCAAGATTGTCATCATCAACCTCTGCTATTAGTCGAAGGTCGTCAATGGGTAGTGGTGTGCCTCGTAGATCCTTGGTTAACAATGAGATATCATTAGCGACTAAAAATCCTAGAATAAAGAATGACCAGAAAACGGGTAAACCTATAGGTGTTTCGATGCCCAAAATAATACCATCAATCAACTTGAAGAATGAACCACCACCAGTTAATTCTCATCCTTCCTCACCTTTGGGGAGATCTGAATTATCCTCATCAACCTTTACGGTCAATCAAAAGTCAATATCAAGCGCTAGTAAAGGTACTAGTGTCGCCAAATTAAATGCAGCATTGCATTCACAAACTGGCTCAACTTCTCGACCTTCCTCTGAGGTGAGTTACCGTTTATATAATCCGGATATATTATTATACCACCTATTTTTCATATCAGGAATTTATGCTTTGACTATCCTCTCATATGTGCAGGGGAAACCATGCAAATCACCTTTATTAGATGGTTTGCCTAAACCGGGTCAGCATAGCAAACACGGGAGTCCAAACAGTTCACAAGTGAAAAAGGTCCCCTCTCCGAAAACAATTGCAGATGATAAAGGATTAAAACTAAATTCCCGTAAAGCCACTAGTCCTAGATCCTCTAAAAAACAATCAGGTAGTAATGGTTCAAAAGGTGCAAAAAATATTCCTTTAATTTCTCCAGAAATTCTGGACATTAAAGGTAAATTAAACGCCTTGAAGATGGAAATCAGTATGCAAAAGAAAGACAGATGCAAAACTAGTAAAGGTGAATCAACTTCTAATGGCGTTTTACAAATGAACAAGCAAACAAAATCGACATGAAGAATAATGGTCAAGTTTCAAAGATGGTAAAATGTTTTATAGGGCCAAAACGTGTAATAAAATGTTTAATAAGACCATAACGGGTAACCTGAGGACTCTATTTCCGTAAAAAATGCAGTCTATGATGCCAATAGAGGTAAGTCATAAAAGTCATCGTTGCATATAAAAGCAGGACACCCGAAGCTTGTAATGCAACCATTGTTAGAGTTGAGGATTTTGATTATACTCAGTTGCATCTGTTGGACTGTACAATGATGATGGGTTGCAAGACAGTAACTTCATGTGTAAGTTGGAAAATTATCGATGGACAGAATGAATATACTGATCTATGTCGTGTTCCATCTATGCAAATAACGGATTGAGTTTAAGTCGTTATTACCTTTTCTTATTTGTTATTATGACATTGATTAAGGAAGTGATCACGTGCGGTCAAATCTCTTTGTAGCAAATACGCGTTATAAAAAAATGACGTCAAGCTGTTCTTTTCTCATCAGAGTGGCTAAATGTTACGCATGGTATTAAGAAATTTATGATCATGATTGTATAGACACTACATTCACTATATATTGGTTTTGACCGCAACGCGTAATGACCTAAGCTCAAACTAATTAAGCTGATTGGTTTGTTACGGGTTGTTATATATCAGTTTTAGTGATTTGATTTGGTTCAAAGAATAAGAATAACAATAAAAGTTGATTAGTCATTCCCTTCAATCCAAAAAATACTTTCAATGACAACAGATTTTGGAAACAGCTTGCACTGGAAATGATCAAAGAGTGTTGGTCCTTAGATTTTGAACATCTTAAGCTTTTCGCTTACAATTTAAAGCTACATAACACGAATCAACATGCCTTTGTAAAACATCAAACAAATCACGCATAAACATAAATAAGATGTTTATTATCTCATGTATTTACTAATACATGAAAGTTGTTAGTACTAAGACAAATAGGAAAGCAAGGGCGGTAGGCGGAATACTTGTAACTGAAAAAATCCTAACAAGAAAACCCGAGATTACGCTCATTCATTGAGCATGGTTTGATACGCATTTTCAAGATATCTGGGCGAGCTTTAGCTCAATTCGGCTCATTTACCACACAAATATTTGTAGATATCAAACAAGATCTCTGGGCCTGGTCATCAAAATTTCGCCTACCAAACCCGTGAGTCTTGGACGTAACGGAAGCGTACACACATTAAAACCATATAGATTTGTGTGTATCTCATACAAGCATACACAATGCAGATAACATTAAATAGCATGCGCATATGAAGAACAATCACAGATTCAACTAACAAAGCATAACTTTTTCCATGTCTAGTTTCGACAACCAAAAAGATCAAAAGTGAAACACCAAACAATGATGCAGTATAGCCTGGTGCATATACATAACTGTATAAGCCAAACCATAAGTTGGCATACAACACATGATCCTGCCTAAAAGTCAAAAGTAAAAAAGTCATATGTGTTTACCAGAAAAAAGTACTGACGATCTTACTTTCACTGCCTAATCTTCAAACTTCAACGCCTTACCTAATTTTGCCCCCTTTTTGCTAGCTGCAACTGATTTTCGAAGCGTCGGTTTAAAGTCAAGGCAGTAACTGACAAGAGCCGGTCCAAAGATGCTGAATTTTCCACTGCTGCTGAAAGCAGTCTCTGCATCACTGCGTCTCTCATACACCACTTTTATACATTTCTTTCTCTTCAGCAACCGACTCTCCTCTTCTTGTAGAGGTCCAAAACGGCTAAATATCTCATTCATCTTCTTCAATGACGGAACAGAATCCAAATTTGAAAACTTAAAAATTAAAGCAGTTGGCGGGTCTTCTTTTTTTGGTTTTGGGCTCAAATCAGATTTTGTGACAAAGATCCTGTCAGGCCAGTAAGAGTCTTTGATACCTCTGAATCCATCCGTTACAATTTCCTCCATTTGGTCCACATCATTCTTCTCTTCTTTCACTCGATAACTCCTAAACTCATTTGCAAACTTGACCAGTGAATCAAGATTCTGCTGCCGCTGAATCGGGTTAATGGCAGCTAAGCGCATCTCTGAAAGAAATTCATTTGAACTTTGAATTTCTTCACTAGAGCGGTTAGGTTCAACTGCTTTCCGTTTTCTGCCTCTCCTTTTGGGTTTATAATCCTCATCCGATTCATTCGAACCATCGTTTGACATCAAATCCGACAAACATCTAACTTTTTTGCTTGGGCTTAAATCACCATTAAACAAGTGTTTACGCTTCTTTGAAACCTTACCACAAGCAGTTGACTTTCCTTTCTTACCCGCAAATTTATCATCATCAGATATATTATCTGATCCATCTAAAACGTCGCTTATTGGAAGCTGATGATTACCTTTCCAACGATTAAAAGCCGCTAACTGACCTCCAATGGTTGAAACGTCCAATCTATCAACCCCAAACAGATTTGTAGCTAAATCTCGCACACAATCCACAACTTTCTCAGGCTTAAAAGACTCCTCAGTCGAAAACCTATCCCCACAATCTATCCTACTAAATCCCTTCTTAATCCCGGGATTAACAACAACACACGATTTGATCTTTGACCACGCCTCTTCCGAAACACACATACATGCCAACCCAACTTCAGCACGCCTAGCAACCTCATGCAAAGCACAATCCACACCACGACAAAAACTTTCACCATCAGTTTGACCCGCCATCTCACCAAAACTCAGACGAAAAGGCTTAACATTACAGGCTTCATTCCAAGCAAACGACTGGTCCCCAAAATACGCTATCAAAAGCCCATCCCTCTTAAAACACTTCATCGCCTTATTCGTCGAAGCAGACGGATCAAATACAATACCAGGCCACCACGAATGACTCTTAACTTTCCCCCAAACCAAATCCATAACCTTAACTTCATGACCTTCACTTTCACCTTCATCACCCGAACCGTCATCTTTTTCGCACAGTTTACGTCCAAGATTCATAGCATCCCTAACAAATTTATCCTCAATAGCAGCCTTAAGAGCACGAATACGATCAGATAACTGCTGTTCCATCATTAGGGTTTGTTGATCGATATAAATCTAATAAAAAAACAGTCCAAATTTTTATATCAACAAATGATCGATCCCTAAAATACATGCAAACCGGTTGACATAAATAAAAACAAAAAAATTAAGAATCAACCACTTAAACACAGATAAATATATTTTTAGACAAAGATTTATTTATTACGTACGTAAGAATGCAAAGAATAATAATTAAAAAGAAAGATCTGACATATAGGAATATATATACCTTGTACGAATCAATGTCGGGTCTTAGAATCCTTGTAAGTTAACGAGGAGCGTCTTGTGTTTTTATGTTTGTGTTCGTGTGTGTTTTGGTGTTGGTGGCAAAGTGTGTTTTTGTGTTTGCGTTTTCAAGTTATGGGAAGAGCAGACAAGTGTATTGGACACGTGTCATCATCTGGGAACGTTGATACTAATTTTACTATATCGGGCTATCTGCAAGTGATATTTTTATGTATTTTTTTTTTCTTTTAATTTTTTTAAATATTTTTATAATAAGTTACTATATCTTTTTATCAGGCATTTTTTTTAATTTTCTTTTACTTTAAATTGAAGTTACTTTTCCTCTAAGATATATTAGATTATTTTTCTAGTTTTACTAAATATGACGGCTGACGGGTGTTTAGGATTGTTTGTTCAAAAACAAATTATCTATTTTGAAAATAGATAATTAAATAATCAATTTTAACAAAACACGATTTTGCAACTTACTGTTTGGATTTGATTCTCCTGTTTGATATCACAATAATCAAATAATCAATTTTATAATGTTTGACAAAACAAATTATTAAAGACTTAAAAAGTAAAATGACCTGAAAAGACATTGTTATATATTGTTATACGATTAAATTTGATACTTTTATAATTTATTCATAATGACATATCTTGTGCAAATGTTAAATATATTATATCAATAATTAACATTTTACAGTCTTTTGATTAAATACTTAGGTTACATCATATTTCTAACGAGGATTAGAGTGTTTGCGCGTTGCAGGACGTATATTATTTGATAAAACTTCTATTATATAATCACTAAAAATAAGAATCATTCGATTATTTTACCAACAGAACATCTAAGTTGGTAATGAGAAAAGAGTGACGAAATGAAATGAAAATAAAAATATAATAATATTCTCATATAGGGGTGAAACAGTAATTATTATGGGTGTATATATATATCAAGGATTAATATAAATATAATAGACAAAACCACAAACCCTAAGACCAAGAAAGGGTAGTGGGATTTTGTCTACCCCATATAGGGGGAGTTTGGCTTGTTGTCAAACGTCTATACATAGAATATAGCATACCTTGTGGACTTCTAGTTTGAGTCAATGAAATTGTCTTGGTAAAGTGCTATAAATACAAAGACCACCTACAAATATAATCCCATTTTAAAACCTCATAACCCTAATCGTCTCACCTCTCCTATTTACTAAGAGTTCAATATGATCTCTCAAAGGTTTTTCCTAAACCCATTGTCGACATCCATTCGACCTAGGGTCGATCGTGTACACACATAACTTGTTCATAAGGATCTAGCCTTATCATTATATAATTTGCGTGAATACAGGTAGATACATGACTCAACCAACGTGGTGATCCTCCCATAAAAACCTTAAATTCGGTCGAATGAAGACAATGCAGAAAAGAAGAAGGTGATTTCGTGCATGCAGTAAAGATATAGGAACTTATGTTATTGCAAGATCAAGTCAATATTCTACAAATACCCTTTATACGTGTTTAGGTTTAGGTTATATCTCTTATTATGAGATTTGTTATTAGGGGTTGTATTCATGGAATTATGTGTAAATTTTCCGTTGTGCATGTTTTGTATGCCATGCGGGTGACACCAATACTCTACACACACAACCTCTATTGCTTTTTTCATATAGTAAGATTCGTCTTTAAGGACATCATCATTATCACTACTAAGAGGAACAAGATGATTTAAAGAAGAATAACAAAAAGATAACATGCGGCGTAGTGATCGATGACGAACAACATGCCTATTTGTTCATCGGCCTAAAACCTATTCTAGTGCCTACGATAACAAAAATATTGTATTAATTGCAAAACACACCTTCACCAAGAACTAAATCAAATAGTGTCTGCTGACAAAATTAACAAAACATGTCTTCATTTCCACAAATCAAATACAAAGATTCAATCCTTTTAACCAATCCACAAAAATCATTGATAATATCTCTTAATTTTAGGTAAAAACAAATGGAATATCATAAAGCAACAATAGAAGAGGAAACCAATGTCTAAAAGTGCAACTGAAGAATGGTCGTACACCAATGGTGGCAGAGGGATGAGAAACGGTGGCGATGGCAAGTGGTAGGGTATGATGGGAGTTAGCTGCGATATCGTTGGTAGATTATGGATTTAGTGTTTCCATTTAGAAATGAAAATAAATTTCTCTTATGTGGATTCTTAACGCATCTTGAAATGATAATAGGTTTAAAGATCTAATGATGAAAATTATGAGATCTTGTTATAAACACTACTTAGTTGGACTAAAAAGGATCTTAAAAAAGGCCAAACCAATATCCATTTCAAGATACGACAGTGGTGGCAGAGTGATGAGAAGCTGTGACGATGGCAGTGGTAGGGTATGGATGGGAACAACGACGATCGTGTAGATTATGGATTTGTGTTTCCATTTGAAAAGAAATAAATTTCTCTTATGTTGGATTCTTTAACGAATCTTGAAATGGATATTGGTTTAAAGATCAATGATGAACATATGTGAGAACTTGTTATACAAAATCTTATTGGACTAAACTATCAAAGGTTGACTATATCACAATTTTTATATTGAACGGACGCAAAAACTTTATTAAGAACCACTAGCAAGGGACAGAAAATTACAAAGAATCAAAAAAGGGCGTTGAAGCCAACTAACC
The DNA here is from genome assembly GCA_026074375.1 of Tanacetum coccineum. Taxonomy (NCBI): domain Eukaryota; kingdom Viridiplantae; phylum Streptophyta; class Magnoliopsida; order Asterales; family Asteraceae; genus Tanacetum; species Tanacetum coccineum. Next base: position 10,349 of record BQNB010125054.1, read on the forward strand.
CAAATCAAAGTTTCTAATACATCAGCTAACTAACAACACCAATAAAAAGAGCGTAAAACAATATTGTCGAAAATAGCATCCTTTCGGGGAATAGGAGACGCAAAAAGGAATTGGTTCCTGAAGTAAAATAAAAAAGAGCGTAAAAAGGTTGACTATACACATAAGCACCAAAGTAAAATAAAACAAAAAATGAGTGGAATATTTTGTACCTAATCAACTGGTGACAAGTGAAGGAATGTAACATAACTTTTAACATTGGAATGAATTCAAAGATGTTGCTATAGTAGTTTTTGGAATAAGTTACCTAGATGTTGTGTTTATAAAGTATGTTGTTATATAAGGATTAGTACACTTTTGGGAAGAACATACAATAGTAGAGGATCCAACACGTGAAAACAATAACACTACGATCGATTAGGAGTATTACAAAATTAAAGTCGTTGGTAATACACTCTTCCTTATAACTTCTCATACGAGTTTAACCCACTAAAATACAAATAGGGTCAGAAATGTGGTAAATGAGGATTTTAATCCCGCGCTTTGCTGCGGGGTGTTTGAAATTGACGAACACTTTTAGCGGATATCGTGGTACAGATTTAGAAAAAATAGTACTAAAAGATGTATCCCTATATTAGTTGCAACAAAACCACTAACCCTTAAAATTCTCAGAGTTAAACTACCGCTCTAGTTAGGGTTTGTGGTTCCAGAAAAGTTTGCATTTGCTAGTACTACTTACTTAGATCAAAGATATACTTGAAATGGTCTTCCAATGCATTTGCAACGTAACGACAAATACGCCCTCAACTGTGGTTATAATTTGTTTGTTCGAGTAGTTGAATAGTTCTATACGAAATGGTTAAAGAGCAGACTATGTATACATTTTTTAAACAAATACATGCTTCATACATCTAAATGCAAAAATATTAGAAGATATTTGGTTGAGTTTATTATTTCATAAATGTGAATTCCAAATATTGTTATAGATTCCTTATTTTATGTTGGAGAGTGAGATGTCTCCTAACGCACGAACCACCTGTCTGGCGAAAACAGATTGTAGCACATGAAACCATTCAAGGAACCTAACCAATCCAGAATATCTTGAAAGGATTTGTGGACATGTGGTTTATGTCCTGCTCGCAATGAATTTTGTTAAAGATCTTCTACCAAGTTAGCATCAACTAAAGATGTCCCAAGAGATGAGGCATCACACCTGGATCCAACCGATGCACCATATTCTTCCCTATATAAAAGTTCCACATATACAACCAGTATTCAATGTGTTTTGTTAATACAAATATTCGCGTGAAAACGATATTTATATTCTACGATCTTTATGTTTTGATAATAACAATTATAATTTCATACTACGTTAAAGTTTACGTAAACAAGTTATTTAGTCGTGAGTTTCCATCCCGATGACAAATCACTTAAGGTATGAATATGGTATTATAAAACTTGGATAATGATCAAAGAAAATATTTTGTCATGCATACTAGTTTAATCATATTCATAAACCCATGTAAGCTTACTTACATCCCCTCTAAACAAATGATTTCAAGAAAATCACCTACTTAATAATCAACTAGTTGCATTAGTGAATAAGACAAAATAAGATTAACCATAAATGGAGACAATCTTTCCATATCTAAACAAATATTTCTATATATAAAAAATAATTTCATTTTAATGTTAACAAATATTTTGTTTCTAGAAGGTTGTACTAAATCTGATATTTAAGTACAATTAGAAGATTTTGAAAATATTTTTGGTTAACCACAGAATGACAAAAAAATCGGTTAGTGCAACTGACGGATCTTTGAGATAACAAAGACGGATCCTTCGTCAAGGATCTATGGATCCATGCGACACCATAATTGGACCAGAACTGCATCTATAAATAGAGGCTAAATGTTCTCATTATAGTTCACCTTTTCTCATTCCCTCTCTAGCATACTTAATCATTATCTTGCATACATTCATATTTACATACATCCTTTGATCATTACACTTGTTATGTAATCAATTACAAGTGATCCAATCATTTTCACTTTCAAGTAAAGAACATAAAGAAGAAGACTTTAAAGCTTCAAGTGTTATTAGTTTAGTTGTGTCATAACATTGTTGAGTTATTTATTTCCACCATCATCCATTAAAGTGTGTAATCATAGTTGTATGATTGGTTGGTATTTTAGGCCCTAAATTACATATAAGTTTAGGTTGGTTTTAGCTTTGTACCGAAAAAGTGTAAGCGATGTTGTACGGTTTTCTCCGTTTAAAGGGAGCTTGTTGACATAGTTAAGAGAACTATCAAATTGGGTATTCGGGGACAGGAGTAAGGTGAAAAGGAGCTTTATGATCGAACCACTATAAATCATCGTGTCCTTGGTTTGATATCTCCTATCTTTAATTACTTACTTATTGAATTCATTTATTTATTGTCTTGAAACCATATACATTCTTGTCTATCTATTAAGTTCACATAAGAAAGCCGATCTAAGTTTTAATTTTAAAATAGTTAAAACTATTCAACCCCCCCCTTCTAGTTTTCCATAATTGGTATGAGAGGCATGTTCACCAAGACTTTTAGAATCTATTTGATTTTAAACTTGAATCAATATATGGATTTTGAAGGGAAAGCTATGCAAAGACTACCACTATTTGAAAGTGACAGCTTTATTTATTGGAAAAATAAATTTAAAACTTATGTGAAATCAAAAGATCTAGATCTATGGCATATTATCTTTAATGGTGATTCTCCACCGATTGTCAAAAACGCGACTACTCAAGCTCTTGAGGTAGTTTCATTTGAAGTCAAACCGACGACTTTAAAAAAAACTTGCTAAAAATAACGAGGATAAAATGGTTCTTTATAATGCTTTACCTAAAAAGGAATATGAAAGATTTTTTAAGTGTAAAATGGATAAAGAAATTTGGCAATCGTTGTTAATCACATATCAAAGTAATAGCTGTTAGCCTTAAAATATTAAGTCGAACATGGAAGCTTCGGTCTTTATTTAGCATACGTTGTAATAGGCTAAGATAGGGGTAACATGCTCGTTTAACAAGCTAATTGTATACATGTTATGGGATAAAGCCCAACCAAATCTCGAGCCCGACCCATAAGCATACCATAGGCATCCCATATTGTAAGCCTAGGTATAAATACCCTTCTCCACACAAGGAGAAAGGTTGGTTGTTCTTTCTTTTATCATAGTGCAATCCAACCTTCTATTTTTCTCTCTACCTTCTCTCTACTTTCTCTCTCTACATCTCATCTTATTTCTTCCTCTTTTCTATTCAATCTATAATGGTGAAGTAAAGTGATTATTAATCTTGACATTTGGTATCATGAGCCTCGGGTGGATTTAGTGATTGTGTTTGCTTATTTTGAGCTTATTTTCGCTGCTTATTTCCTGATAAAACTTCACATCATCCATTTTTAAATAAAAAATGCATCTTTTTGATTCCATAAATGATACAAACAAGTTTTGAAAACCCGCGCTTCGCTGCGGCGAGTTTTGGTTTTCAAAATTGATCCACACATGTAGTTTGTTGTATCATTGCAAATAAACATTCATTCAACTTTCAGTGTATACGTGAAGATGTTTCAGCTTTGTTGAACCAAGATATGAAACATTAAGTGTAAAAACATTCAACAAACAATTGCAATACGTAATGAAACTTGTATTTTATATAGAAAGCAATCCCATAGGTTCTGCGGAGTCGTCTTGCCGAACAGTAGATATCCTCTTTGAATGTTGAGGTAGTGAGACTGCTCCTTGGTAAGCTTAGCGAGCTTGGCTCCAAGCTTCCGAAGATGAAGTGCAGCCACCTTCTCGTCAAGGTGCTTAGGCAACACATACACCTCGTCCTTGTACTTGCCGGTTGCCTTCTTGTTCCACAACTCATGTGAAGAACCTGACGGGTACCAACCATGCTTAGGATTTGCACTTGCCTTCTCGTTCTCGTACTTGCCAGTTTCCTCTTATTCCCTACAATAAGGACCATTATCATGAGTTTAATACAACATCACTACAATGCCATACACGTCATCATAAAATCGGATTAACAAATCTAACCTTTTAGTTATTGGATCTTATTGTAGCGCTCTTTCATTTCTTTAGCTCCTTTGTTAAATCTGATCTTAAAATCAAAAAAACCGCTTGTAGGAATCAGTGTTATGTAATATCATACATAAAAAGGAGTTTATAATGGAAATTTTAGTTCATGCATTCAAGCATTACCCTGAAAGAAGCTATTTGGTAGCATGTCACTTATGAAAACGTACACTATACCTCTACAGTCAGTGCTAAATATAGTTGGGAAGTTTGATTGAGTTTTTAATATTACCTTTATTGTAAGTAATTATTATTAACTTTAAAAAAACATTAAAGCAACATAATCTTTTATCTGCTTCCCGCTTCAATTTACTCGTACCTGAGTAAGTTTGCGGCGAAATTGAAAGACCAAAAACTGGTTGCAGTGACGACAAAGAGGCCGATGAATATGCCATATGAATCCCACCTGCTCAATAAATTTATGTCCGAAGTTAGCGGCAAATCTGTAATGTTCAAAAAAATTGAGACTCAGATGATATGGTCGTTTGTTTGACGTGTTTTAGTTAGTTTTGAACAAAGAAAACCATATGCTTTACTTAAAAAGTTACACACTGCAAATTTTTGGCATAACATACCTTATAAGCTATTATAGGTTGCAGTGACGACAAAGAGGCCGATGAATATGCCATATGAATCCCACCTGCTCAATAAATTTATGTCCGAAGTTAGAGGCAAATCTGTAATGTTCAAAAAAATGGAGACTCAGATGATATGGTTGTTTGTTTGACGTGTTTTAGTTAGTTTTGAACAAAGAGAACCATATGCTTTACTTAAAAAGTTACACACTACAAATTTTTGGCAAAACATACCTTATAAGCTATTATATTTGCGACTGGGGTCCCTTGACTACCGTTGCAAGCGAAGAGAGAAACATCCCCAACATAATCCAACATCTTGTGCCTGCATGGCCACTTTGGTGAAGGTAAAAATGGATTCAGCAAACCTTTACTGGTACTGAATCATAACATAAAGATTGTTCAGCATAATGATCAGTAGTAAAACACTTCCTATATGAAACTTTATACTGAAATGCGAATGTCAATATCTTTGAGTTTGTATTTAGACTATGCATATCAACGAAAGTGAACGCCTGATTTGTAGATCTAAAACACCTTCCACAATCTAATATTTATCAGCATTTATAGTAACGGAAAGAAAAAGATACCTAATCGCATAATTAAAATAGACTCGCACAAAGTGTTCAAATAAGTAAAGCAAAAACATATTTAAACTGTAATCAAAGGCAAGCAGACATTGGGAAACCATGGTCGATTCAGAGACTTTTCAGAATTTAGTCACTATTGGGTGTAATGGTCTATAAATTACTTACTACAACAAACTTAGCCCATATGCAGTGAATCCGTAAACTTATCGTAGTTTGATGGCACCTCGCCTAGACGAAGTGGGTAGAACCCAAAGGGACCAAAACACACAATAAGAATAGTTTAGAGACTTGTTTTATGGGTAATTTATATTATGCTTTCTATTTTACCGATTGCACTTCCAATCAAATAACTTTACATGTAATTACCTCAATTAACGAAACACAGCAAAAAGAAGTTCACTATTTTTCAAAGCTGCTTAGAGTTTTTAATATACTGACCCTGGTATGCATTTCGTGTACTTTGGTCACATGTTTTTTATCTCGAGAAAGTCATTTTTGTTCCTCTAAAACCTCAAATAAGCTGGTTGTCAAGTGTGGCAGTAGTTGCTGATGTTATATAGGGTGTTTGGGAGAACTACAGTTATTTAGTTGGGTGTTTGGTAGCAGTGCAGGTCAGCAAGTTTAAGGTCTATGTCATGTCTGCCGCTAAAACTGAGTTAACCGACCTTAACCCAACCATAGGGTCCAATGGGTTGATTTGGTTGTCTGGTTATTAATAAGTCGCCACGATAATTTATGAAAAACAAAAGTAAAAAAAGTGCAGCCCATTAAAAGAGAAGAGGAATAGCAATAAGCCTATACAGATAAAGTATAGTAATGTAGATGCAAATCTAGCATAATCCGTTCCTTCTAGATGCTGCGAACGTTGCAGCATTTGTACAGGTTATATTAAATAAGGAATTTGCGTGAATTATTGAGAAGACGTATAATGGTGACGTAAAATCTTTTATACATTGATTAAGTATAAAAGCTATCATTGCATCATGTTACTAATAGAAGATTAATCACGTAGGCCATGTTTAATCAATCATGGATTAGGTTAAATATTTGTCTAGGAATGTTAATGTTCATCAATAATCCTAACGGGGCCATATTGTCCTCGTCCGTTAAATACACCGTTTTTTAACCTTTTACCACTATAATCAAAGCGTGTGTATGTATATTTTATGTACCACATTACTAAAAAAAGCTTCCTTATGCAAACTGTGCATCTAAGAAAAAAATATAAATTTTCCATCTCATGTTTCGTCAAAGAAATTATCTACCCTAGCATAACTTTCTGAAGTAACTCTCCAAACACAAAAGCAGAAAGTAATAGAAAATGAAAACATAAGGCTCAAAGGTTCATACAAATGTAGCTATGTACTAATATAAACAGAAAAAGATAATGGTTAGCACACTGACCAGATAGATTTGTGATCGCGTTTAAGATTGCTAAGGCTGTACAAACTCATTTTCTCCCTTCAGGCATGTCTTCTCCAAGAAGAAGCTTAGCAAACTGTTCCTTCATCATGTCGACCTCTGCAACCTCATATTAAATACAATATTACAATAAACACACTGACATACATAAAAAGTATTCCTAAGTCTACTACGAACCCAATAAACTAAAAGGGTATTTGCAATCTCTTATTTAAACTATTTGCAGCCAGCTAAAGAGTAAAGTAGAAGGTGATTATACTGTGCATTTATTGCAGGCATTAAGGCCTTTCATGATATGGCATTAAGGCATTTCGTGATACATTATACATTTGGCCATGAGGGTCACAATTTGCTTCATAAGGGTCATTTGATGGCCTATTAAAATGCAACACTTTTGCACATTCAGAAGCACTGAACATGATGTAATTTTTCGACTTTGGTAGTAAACTCATATGTATAAACATTTTGTGATCGCTTACGGAAAGGAATAGGTTGTTTGGGAGAAAGACTTTTACGTTACCAATTAGTACACACCCATTGTTCCAAAAGCCACCTGGGCAGAACGACTTTTTGCAACAACAGGCTGAAGTACAACCATCACATTTCTTTTATCTTACATGAACCTGATGAGTTGACCATTACTCCACCCCGCTTCACCCATTCCCATTCCATTGAAGCGCTGATCGACTCCGGGTTCTGACTCCTGACTGAATGGACACCGTTGATCAAAAGCACTGGTCTTGTGTCCGTTGGTGACATCTAAACAGCACGGCAAATGTAAGACTCGTCATCTAGCCTTATGTGTGATAAAAGGCTAAAAACCATATAAAAGAGCTAAACACGACGATTAAAAAGCAGAACTCACTTGTTCGTGTAAGATGAGTGAAAGAATTAGCTATTTAGTATCCTAGCTACTGGTGGAAAATATATCCATAGTAAAAACTAATTTTCGATACATGTCAAAACGGGTCAGTCAGACCTTCATAAATCCACATAAAGTTAACAGCTTTTAATCTACTAACGTCAACAAATATTAAACGAAAATAAGTAAATAACACCCGGTCCTTATTCACATTTCCCCCCAAAATCATCACTTAAACCATAACATAGCCAAATGTGTTCGCATTAAGATAACCTAAAAGATTAATTCAGCCAATTTCAATATAACAAATGCTTTAAAACATAATCTTAATTCAGCCAATTTCAATATAACAAATGCTTTAAAACATAATCTTCCGGTAACCTGACTCCATTCTAGAAAATCAAAAGCCGAAAGTCAAAATCATTTTATAGACATAAGTCTTGCCTAACCTGGCTACCATAAACATCAAACGCCACAGCCACATCTCTCGGCACACCATATCACGTCTTCTCAGATCCCATATGCATATAAAACTGTCCAAACAACATCTTTCCCAGCCAAATCCTATTTCCGATATCAACAAAAAAACATTAAAAATTCAAAAATTGTATATATAACTGACAAAAAACTCATGTAACATGAATTTACCTCCATTGTTTTCAGTTCCATATCCACGACACAAAATTTAATATCGCCGGAATGAATATCGAGCATTGATCGAACCTATTATCAGAAAAAAAACACATAAAATTTTAGATTCGTAAATTTTTTATTTTGTTTTTTAGATCATGAAAATTTATATCCCCAACTGATTTTGCAGGCTAGGTTTAAACCTACAAAATCACTACACTATACACTTGTTAAAGCCAAACCACAATCTAATTAAAAATTAAAAGCAGATATATCAAGAGCTAAAAAAACCATGACCTTGTATTCATAGGATGTCAGAGGATGGTTGCGTCAAAATGGCCGGATTTTTAGAGAGAGAATGATGAGGGTCGCCTTATTTTTAGAGAGAAGATGAGGGAGAAACTTCAAAGACGAAGAGGTGGTGTGTGTGTTTTCGTGCATGTAGTCTTTTAGAGAAGGAGAATGTGATACGTGTTTAACCGAGTGAATTAGTGATTAAAATATTTATTACCTAGCAAACTAACTCTCATTTGTTTATAATAAAAGTACTGTTCACTTGAGTTAAAAATTATTAAATGTGGGTTACTGTTGAACTGTGAGATGAAACACTACCATAAACGTTCCTATGTATAATGTATGAACTATATGTCCACGTATTAACCGGATTAAGGATCCGAATCGATTTAATATGACTTCAAAATTCCTTTTACTCAGTTTTCTTCTTTTCAAACCACATGTATAATTGAAACGGTACGTATTAAGACGCGAGCTAAGAACAATTACCAGATGGCTGTTAAGGCATTAGAAGGTTTGCAAATTGGCCAAAAATAATATAACATCATCGAGCAAGAGGGATATAATCAATGGAACATGGTCTGCAAGGTTAATCACATGGCTTAGACATCTAAGGTCGATGTTCCCCAAGTTCGACCACTTAAGGTTTCTATCCAAATGCCCGACACAATGCCACATTGCCACATGCAAGAGAATATAAGTACGTAATTTCGATTCACCGATCCATGGACACTTCCATATGCCTTTTACTCGCTAATTAGTTAATAGGCTTAAAATTTGTCAGATATATACAATTATTGCTATGAATATAGCACCTTAACTTTCTCGCATTAGGTAATTTGAAGTACGCATGGCCATTTTGAAATATAGTACATCTACAATAGAGGCTATGTAGACGCTTAAATGAGTTAATTTTTCATCATATAAACTAATAGCCTAATACCCATCTCATATATAACACATACTCCGTAATAAACAGATCATCCGGGAAAAGA
>BQNB010125055.1:0-19834 GCA_026074375.1 Tanacetum coccineum
ACTTCTTCATCTAACTCTGCTTGAAGTCTTTTAGCCATATCAGCATCATATTCTATTTGATCTTTGCCTTTCACTTTCATTGGTTTCTCAGGCTCTTGCATGATCCGTTTTCCTTTATCTTTTGGATCAAGTTGTTATTGAGGTGGTACTATTGGTCTTGTAGCAGTCTCACTAGCTTCTTTCATAATCACTCCTCTTGTTAGTCTTGTAGCAGTCTCACTAGATACTCCTTTTCCTTTGATTTCACACTTCTTATTTTCATAAGGGTCTGAGCAATTATGAAATCTTCATCTTCAATAAAAGTTGTTGTTATTGGAGGAGTAATTGGTTCAGCAATACTAAAAGATACACCAGCAGTAGCAATTGGTGCATTGGTAGTAATAACAGGTTTAACAGTAGTAATATTAATACTGACAGTAGTAATTGATGTACTAGCAGTATTAATTTAAGTATCATGACCATACCTCCCTTGAGTCTCTGCATCATCTTGAAACCATGAAATCTCTTCATCTTGGTCAATTTCATTCCTCCCCTGTTTGGATGCATCCTCCTGATCACCCAAACTCTTTTTAGCAGAAGACTCTATCTTGACTTTGAATAACCTCCTCTTTAGTTGTGAAGTTCTTGACTTTTTCTTCTTTTCCAACTTTTTGACTCTCTTCTTTAGATTAGTAATTTCTAAATCCTGACCAGTCTTGATATTCTCCAAGGCAATAACCCTTTCAGACAATCTTGTACAAATTTCCATCAATTCATTTAGTTTCATATTATCCTCCCTACTTCCAAGTATGTTAACTTTTGAGAGAGGTGGATCATTGGACTATTTAGACAACCTCTCAAACCTAGTTTGAGCAGGTCTATCCCCTAATATGGTATCTTGGCACCCGGGACCATTACTTGAACCAGTGTATAGGCTCATTAAGTGTTGCCATGGATTGGGTCTTAATTATGTTACCACTGTCCTGCTCTGCTTCTAAGCTAGAAGCAGTAGTGGCAGCCCTTTCCATTCTGTCACCCAACTCCTTATGGACAGCCTCATCACCAACCTTTTTCAGGGGGACCACCAGACTAAGGTACCTTAGTGTCCCGACCTCTTTTTGACTTGCCTGACAGTTTTAATCATGACTAACAGTATTAACTAGCAGTCTTAAGTATAACTAGCAGTACTAATTATACTTAGCAGTATTAACATTTACCTTAGCAGTTTTAACTCTGTCTTCAATAATTATACAACAACATGCCTCTATTCATCACAAGCACACTAGAAAAGACTAGATAGACATGTGAGAATTCATGAGGATCCATATTTATGCATAACCCATGAATAAAAGTTAAGAACTGTTAAGCCTCGAAGATTGAGTAATCCAATGCTAGCAATTAGAAAATTAAACCTGCTAGCATCAAAAGCTTTTGTGAGAAGATCTGCAACATTTTGGTCTGTGTGAATCTTGATCACTTGAATTAACTTCTTCTCATAAGAATCTCTGATGAAATGGTGCCTTATCTCTATGTGCTTGGTTTTAGAGTGAAACACTGGATTCTTCACAATACAGACTGTACTTTCATGGTCAACGTAAATTTTGGTGTTCATGAAATTGAATCCATAGTCAAGCATCTGATTTTGGATCCATAACACCTGTCCACAACCATTAGCAGCAGCAACATACTCTGCTTTAGTTGTTGAGTTGACCACTATAGTCTGTTTCTTACATTGCTATGAAATCAATCTTTTGCCAAGAAATTGACAACCTCCTGTTGTGGATTTCCTGTCAAGACTAGCTCTAGCATAGTCACTATCAGAAAAAGCTTCCAAGTCAAATGGTGAATCTTTAGGATACCAAAGGCCCAATTTAGGTTGGCCTTTTAAGTATCTAAAGATCCTCTTCAAAGCAACTTGGAACTTTGCACATGCACAAACAGCAAACATTATGTCTGGTCTAGAAGATGTTAAGTACATCAATGATCCAATCACTGATCTATATAAGTGTACATCCACACCCTCAGATTCTTCATCCTTTATCAATGCCTTGTTTGTCTCCATTGGAGTGCTTGCTGTCTTTACTGAGGCAAAATCAAACTTTTTCAAAATCTCAGCTACATATTTATCTTGGCTGATAAAAATCCCATCACTCTTCTGTTGAACCTGAAGTCCTAAAAAGAAAGAAAGTACTCCCATAGAACTCATTTGGAACTTATCATGCATCAGCTTTTCAAATTTAGTACTCATTCCTTTCTTAGTTGACCCAAAGATGATGTCATCTACATAAACATGTACTAGCAGGATATCATCTTTATGTATTTTAATGAACAATATTTTATCAATCTGACCCCTATGAAAACCATTGTCCAGCAAATAAGTGGATAATGTCTCATACCAAGCTCTTAGGGCCTGATGTAGTCCATAGAGAGCCTTTTCTACCTTGTAAACTTTATCTGGAAAGTGTGGATCTTCAAAACCAGGAGGTTGACAGACATACACCTCCTCTTCTATCTTTCCATATAGAAAAGCACTCTTCACATCCATTTGAAAGACTACAAAATCTTTGAAGGAAGCATAAGCCAGAAATAATCTTATGGCTTCAATCCTTGCAACTGGTGCAAAGACTTCATCATAATCTATACCTTCCTCTTGAGTATGTCCTTGAGCAACCAGTCTAGCTTTGTTCTTCACCACTATGCCTCTTTCATCCTTCTTGTTTCTAAAAACCCATTTAGTACCAATTGCCCACTTGTCTCTTGGTAAATCAACTAAGGTCCAAACTTTTAGCAGTTTAAATTGGAGAAGCTCATCCTGCATTGCTTCCACCCAGCTTGGATCTTTTAAGGCTTGAACTGGTTTCTTGGGTTCCATTTGAGATAAGAAACAGGCAAACAGACAATTTTGAAAATCTTTGTGATTTGTTCTCCTAAGCTTGTGAACTGAGGAAAACAAACCATGTTCTTCATTTATCTTGGTCATGTGTCTTGTCTGTACAGGTGTTTTTAGACTTCCAATCACTTGATCTTGAGGATGATCTTTAAGGAATTTTGTGAAAGGGGCATCAGAAGCTGTATAAGATGTATCTACATTGTTCATGTCAACTTCTTCTTCCACATCATCATAAGCATTTCCAAAGATGCCAGTATTATCCATTGAAGACACATTTGGAACAGATGGAAGGGTAAATGCATTTTTGAATGGAGAAAATCATTCAAATAGATGTTCTTCAAATGCATTAGCAGTACTAACAGAAGGTCCAACAGTATTAACTGGTGGTGATGGAACAACATTATCAAATGATGGTCCAGCAGTACTAACAGGTGTACTAACAGTATTAATACTGTTAGTACTGTTAGTGTGTTCAGTCTGCATTTCCCTTTGATTTAGCCTTTCAGACTCACTTCTTGTATCTTGTGCATCCTTTTCATTTTTATCAGAAGCTCATCTTTCATCCACTTATGTAGGCTTTATTCCAACATCCCCTTCACAATCCTTAGGATCTTGATTTAGCCTTTCATCCACTTATGTAGGCTTTATTCCAGCATCCCCTTCAGTATCCTTAGGTTCTTGAGAGATTAATGGATCAGTTGTACATAGAGGTATTAAGATGTACTCTTGTTTAGGATCTTTTTCCTTCTGAGCTTGACCTGCAACAATGTTATCTTTGGTTCCTGCAATACCATTAGTTTGATTTCCTGCAACAACTGGCACATAGTTCATAGATATTGTCAAAGAATCAACATCAAAAAGCCAGTCTGGTCCATTTCCTTTCACATTAGGTGTATTTTCAAGAAATCTAATGTTTAAGGTCTCTTCAACTATCCTGGTCCTCTTGTTAAATACTCTCATAGCTTTACTAACCACATAATACCTAACAAAATATCCCTCATCAGCTTTTCTATCAAACTTGCCTAGATGATCCCTGGTATTTAAGATGGTAACAGGACACCCAAAAGGTTTCATGAAGTCTATCAGTGGAGGTCTTCCACGAATAAGTTCATAAGGTGTCTTGTTATGAGGCTTAATGACTAAGACCCTATTTAGCACATAGCAAGCAGTATTAACTGCTTCAGCCCAAAAGGTGGTTGGCAACTTAGAGTCTACTAACATAGTTCTTGCAGCCTCTATCAGTGTTCTATTCTTCCTCTCAGCTACACCATTCTGCTGAGGAGTCCTAGCAACACTGAATTCCCTCTTAATCCCCTTCATTTCACAAAACTGGTTCATTATACTATTCTTGAACTCAGTTCCATTGTCACACCTGATAACTTTTACTTTATGATCTAGTTGATTTTCTATTTCTGTTATGAAGGTCTTTAGAATCCCACTAGTCTCATCCTTAGTGGCCAAAAAGAATACCCAAGAAAATCTACTAAAGTCATCAGTGACAACTAGGCAATAAGACTTTTTCATTAAACTCTTAACATTTGTAGGACCAAATAAGTCCATATGAAGCATATGTAAGGGTTTGCTGATTGAGTTCACAAGCTTGGTCTTATAGGAGGCTTTGTGTTGCTTTCCTTTCTGACAGGCAACACAAGAATGATCATTTTCAAAAATCTTTGAAGGTAAACCTTTTACAAGGTTTCCCTTCACAAGTTTATTCATTGTTTTAAAATTAATGTGCCCAAGCCTCCTGTGCCATGTATTGGATTCATCAATTGTGGCCTTAGCAATGAGACAAGTTAAACCTCCAGTGGGAACAACACTCTTTAGGTCAACACTGTAAATGTTGTCCTTTCTTGGAACTCTCAGCAATACTTGACTTTCATCAAGTAGCTTAAAGTCAGAAGATAAGACAAGACACTCAGTGTCAGTAAAAAGAACATTGTTCTTTTTGTCACAGATTTGTGACACACTGAACAGGTTATACTTAAGCTCCTTACAAAAGTACACATCATCAAAATCCAGTGATCCTGTTTTGATTTTACCTTTTCCAGAAATTCTGCCTTTACCATCACCAAAGGAAACAAATCCACCATCATAATCTTCATATTCATCAAGATAGCACTTGTTTCCTATCATGTGCCTGGAACAACCACTGTCAATAACTGCTTTTTCTTTGTACTCCTTCTGTTGTGGGTTACCCTGCACATAAAATAAGAGAATTAGACTCTTTTGGGGATCCAAGCCATTATAGACTTGGATATGCCTCTTGCATCAATGTAAGAATATTTCTTGAATGTAGTTGATGCACTGCTATTTTTAGCTTTCCAAACCCAGCATACTGAGGCCTTAACAGCATTATCCCCTTTTCCCTTATTTTCACTTACTACTGCTCTATCCCTAGTAGTAGTATGTTTTACCCTAGCAGTATTAACATTTGTATTGACAATGCTGTTTTTGTTTGCATAATATCTGTTAAAAGGCCTTGAACTTTGTGAATATCCTCTTTTGTAAGCATTTGTTTTTGGTCTAGGATGGTTCACAATTGGTTTTGAGGAAGCAGTATTAATTGGTCTGACAGTATTAACTGGTTTTGTGTTAGCTGTATTAATTGGTCTGACAGTATTAACTGCTACACCAGTAGTACTAAGTTTTCCTAACTTAGTTAAAACTGCTTGTGAAACAAAACTTCTCTTGGGGTGAGAGTGAGTCATTTTATTAGTAAAGTTCTTGTGATTCACCCTTCTTGAGTTGTTCCACACTGGTCTTACAACCTTTTTTATCACACACTTTATGAAGATGCTCAAAACTACCACAAACATAACAAGCTTTATTAATAATTTTAAAATCACTTCCTAGTCTTTAGGACATAAGATTGTTTCAATTCCTTTGGTTCCCTCTAGGATGGTGTTTGCTTTGTTTAGGTGCATCTGTTTCCCTAACAGTCTTAACAGATTTTATCTTTTCAGTGCTAGGTCTTACAGTCCTATCATTAGGTTCTACCTCACTTTCATCATCAGAGTTCTAATCCTCAATGATTAGAGCACTAGAATTGTTCATCCTAACAGTATTAGATTCAACTATGTTGGAAACACCCTTATTTTCAACTGTCACTAGGTAAAATAACAGTAGTAACATCTATATTCTCACTTTCAACTATTTCATCTATAAATGTTAGATCAGGTTTGCGAGGTACCAAATTCCCTGACAGAGGTGGGGGAACTGATTGATATCCCTTATCTGATCCAGACTTATCAGTTAAATTCACAAAACTTTCTACTGCGGGAGAAGTTGCAGTAGCTGCATTATATCCTAGTCCTTTTTTAAACTTGTTAATTACTTGACTTTCCAGTATGTCATTTAAAGACTTGGATGAATTTTGAAACTTCTCTAATGTTTGTTTTAACTCATCTCTTTCTTTTTTTGCTTTTTCCAAATTCATTTTTTATTCATCTAAGGCATTATCTCTTAGTCTAACTTCATGTTTTAAAACATTTATGCTCTCTTCAAACACAGCCTCATTTTTCTTATAGTGAACTAGTCTAGCTTCTACTAATTCTAAACATGCTTTATAAGATACTAAATTAAATTGAAACTTTCTGTCATCTGAAGACAAACTATCATATTGTTCTTTAATAGTAGCATAAGCTTTCACACAAGTTTTAGAACAAGAATCTACCTCAGAATCTGAACTAGAAGAACTTCCTAAAGATGTAAATGCCATCAATGCATGGTTTGTAGGTTGCTCTTCTTCAGCTTGGTAGCTCCAGTCATATCCTCCAATTTCATCTTGAGCTATCAAGGCATTCTGAGTAGGAGTCTCTATTGGGATAGTTCTTGAATTATTCTCTCTTCCTTTGTTCTCCTGACTCCTTGGAAACCTACATTCTCTTGCAAAGTGTCCATTTTTGTGACAATTGTAGCATTCCACTTTTGACTTGTTAAAACCAACTCTTTGACCATTTATGTCCAACTTCCTCCCTGTTCTCTTGATAAACCTTCTTTCTCTTATTGTCAGCATGGCCATTTCCCATTGTAGATCCATTTCTTCCAGATCATCAGGATGAAGTTGTTCTAGATCCTCTTGAGCATGTTGAGGAGAGTTGGGTTGACTTGCAAGGAAAGCATAGATCACAGCATCACAAAGATTATCTAGAGATGTAGAGTTAACACCATTACCTTGAGTATGAGCAGTACTAACTCCATGAGCAGTATTATCTGCTTTGTTAGTGATGTTGGTGTTGTTAGTGTTGTTGGATACAAAGGTCACATTCGGTGAATTTTGATTTGTGCTTGATGACCTTGTAAGTTCAGGTTCATATATCTTCAAGTTATTATACAAGTCATCCAAGCTGATGGTTTCAATTTCCACCTTGTTACTCCAGATTAAAGCATGAGTCTTCCATTCAGATGGAAGACTTCTCAACAGCTTTAGGTTCATATCTTCCTGGTTAATCACTTCTCCTTGGATCTCCAACTGACTGATAAGTTTTTGTAACCTATCAAAGGTTTGATCCATTGTTTTTGAACTTAATGTAGCAAAGTTCTCATATTGTTGCTTGAGAAGTGTCCTCTGAACCTTCTTGGACTCCTTGTTGCCTCCATACCTTTTCTTTATAGCCTCCATTAGCAATTTTGCATCTTGATATGAGTGGAACTTCAGTTGGTCCTTATTAGGGAGTGCCATCAACAGGGTTGCTCTTGCTTTCATTTCATTTCTTCTGTCTTGTTTTTCTTCAGCAGTGGTTGGTTCATATTCCTGTTCAACTGTTCCAACAGTTCTCCTAAGCACTTTGTTCCCATTCTTGATTACTTCCCATCGAGGTAAGTCAGTAATTAGAAAGTAGGGTCTATTTCATTAGTAGAGATCATAGTCTGCTGGGTTGAGGATATGTAGTCTTGCAGTCTAGTTGGTAGTAAGTAGATAGTTCTACCTCTTATCTTATCACAATGAAAAATAGATCTATGATGTGTTGGTGATTCTTCTTATTTATAGCTTCCCACAAGGCTTTGCTTACCACTGTTGATCCTAAGATGATCTTTAACTCCTTAGCTTGTAAGGTTTAGTATCCTTGAATAAATCTAAAAAGACTAAGAATGAAACTTTGATTGAATGATATAAACTATGCGGAATCTAGTTTATACCACTAAGAAGTATACTCAATGAAACAGTTAATTATGTTTGACAGAAAGATATAATCAACACAACAAGCTTCAATATATTAATACGATCACTCTAATGTAGTGATAGGGTGTACAACCTTGAAGCTATGAACTCTATGGAAAACTGATATTGAGATATGTGTAAAGCCATAACCTAGGATCTCCTTTTATACACTAGGGAGTCCTTTACAAGATAACTACAAATCTTCTAAACTTCTATAAGATGTCAACATATCTTCTAAATATATACGATATACACAGAATAAGTCCATACTTATCACTAAATACGTCTTTATCTTCATGCAGTCTTCAATCTTTATCAGCAGTACAAAGACTCTTCTGCAGTGTAAAGTTAGTACTAGCAATACTAACTTATACCAAGCAGTACTAATATTCTACTGGTAGTACTAACTGGTTTATACTGCCAGTTATAACTCAAGCAGTACTAATACTTTGATTTCGCAGTACTAAGTATAAAGACCCTTGATTCCTAACAGTATTTGTACGTTCATGGGATGTTGTTTGACATCTTGGTTCTCGAAGAAACAAACCGCACTTGCTATATCCACTACCAAAGCCGAATACGCTAACACCGGAAAGGCATGTCAACAAGCACTATGGATGAAACAAGCTCTTATCGACTACGACGTACGACTTGCTGACATTCCCATCATGTGTGACAACAAAGGCGCGATTGACCTTAGCAAAAACCCGGTGCAACATTCTCGTACCAAACACATCGAAATACGTCACCACTTTCTTCGTGATAATGTCCAGAAATGACATATCTCAATCAAAAAAGTGTCATCTGTCGACAGCATCACCAACATTCTTACTAAACCCCTTAAACGTGAATCGTTTAACTATCTACGTCTTGGTTTAGGAATGGTGGAACACATTCCATAAACCTTATGTGTCCGTTTCTCATTCTTCTAGTTTTGATTCTAGTCCGTGTTCCATTCTGTGTCGTGACAACTTGAATACTTTATCCGAAGCACTTTAAGCATTTTTAATTCGTGAAATGCAAATTAAAATGTCACTCCTTTTTGTTAAATTTTCGTCAAAACCTCAAGTCCAATACCCTTTACTGAGGGAGGCCCCTATATAGGCGGCCCCTAATATATTTGGGACCGCTAGGTGATATGGGACCGCCATCAGCAGACCATAATATGGAACACTTACACAAAAAAATTTAAAACACAAAAACAAACACTCTTTTATCTGATGCCATTGACGAACACGACCCAAAACTCACTAAAACTCAAATTCAACCATTAAAACATCAATTGAAGATCAAATCAACACTAATAATCAATCATAATATCACAAAGATCATCAATTGTAAGTCATTTCATCTATTTTCTTTCAATTTGAGTCTAGGATTCATGATGAACACCAAAAATTAAAATTGGAGATTTTTTTGTTTTCTTTTAATTTTGTACAATTAAGACAACTAGGATACAATGTATAACTAATATGCTTCACATAGATATAGGATTTGCATACATTTGTGAATTTGTTGAAAAATTGATTTCCAACCAAAACCCTAATTTTATTTTCAAATCACTCACGTTAGGAACATAATAAAATTGTTGTTATACATTGTTAATCCAACCTAAAAACGTTTTCAAACATATGCATAATGATCTTATGAACAAATTTTGAGATACATAATTCATATGTAATTTTTTATTTGTCTGAATGAGAAAAATCAAATTAAGGAGCGTTTGGATTAACTCTTAGGATTTTATGTTTAGGTCGAGTTAATCATTACTCCACATTTGTTACATTTAGGCACACACTAGACACAAGCTTAAAACTTCAATACAAGTATAAGCAATTAAAATATAATTTTATTTATGTCATTTTAGGTAACAATGCCTCGAGTTACCGGACTTGATCATCAAAAGACACGAAACTACATACCTCTCATATCAAATGAATTTAATCAACCCTTACTAAACACAATGGCAAACCTTGAAAAATGATACTTTCATGAGGGAAGGGTTGTGAGTCAAAATTTTGAAAATATGAGTCATATTCGTGCCAAGTTTGAGTCAATCGGTTTTGATTGTTTGTTAAACATTAACGAACAAATTGTACCTCATTTTAATCTCGAGTTCTATAGTCAACTCACTATCACTTTTAATCCCGAGGGTCACTTCGTTGTCAACTTTGTCATTCAAAACAAGTCATTCTCTCTCACTCTTGAGAAATTTGGTCAAATTCTAAAAATCCCCTTCAAAGGTCAAGCCTCTCACACCGACATGTGGTCACTCGACCACTTGCCAATAAGTGTTCCGAGTAAAGGTCGTTATAAGACCACTCATCCTTCTCCACGTGTCATCAAGTCTTTTATTCAAATCCCTCGACAAGGTCAAGAAACTCGTACCAAAAATAAGAAAACCATTGTCGGAGGTGATAACGAAATCCTAACCCGATAGATCCATACTTATATGAAACCTTGGGTTGACATTATTCGTGAAAACGTCATTTGTCTAGGAGGACATAAGGATCATGTCTCCGCTTGTCTTTGTCACATGCTTTATTGCATTGAGACCTCTACTCCTTACAATCTAGCATTTTTCATTCTCAAAAGAATGAAAAAGACTCGAAGCAAACCAAAGGAACTTTTACCTTATGGAATGCTTTTGACTAGATTATTCAAGCATGTTGTGTCCATCTCTCTTGAGCTAGCATTCGATCATTACCTCGCACATGATCGAGTCATGCATCCGCTCGCTCCTCATTATGAGCGAAAGACACGAGCGGATCGAGGCAAGAAAAGACCTTGTGAGTCAAATGCTAGCTCCTCCTCCACCACTCAAAATCATCCATCTTCATCTCTTTCACTAGACGCCATAGTTGATGAAAATAATGATGACTCATTTCATTCCAACTCATCCTCTTCACCTTCCCAAAATGTCTCCTCTCATGAAAGTCATTACTTGAATACCCATCTCTCCGAAACTATTAATCTTTAAACCCAACAAAGAGATGCTCACTGGGAAGGGTTAAGGTCAATTAGACAAGCTCTCAAGAACATGATGGGTGGAAAACGAAAATGAATGTGTTGGCAAAAATAATATGACACTATTATTATTATTATTATCATCTCTCATGTTTAATACATTATATTTCTTTATTATTATGAATAGGAGTAGCAAATTTTAAATTTCTACTAGGATTGGTGAATAATGATTTCATGTGACTTGGATGATCTTTTCAATTTTATCATCCTATCATCTTTCTATGTGAACTATTTCTAAGAAATAATAACATGCGTATAATATTACTATATGCTAAATGATTTGCATCTTAGTGTAGGACCTTATATTCTTGCTTAAATTGATTGATTCTTGAAATTAGAATATGCTAAAATCACTGGATAGAATAAAGGGAAAAATTGGAAAATTTTGCTCTTTACAGAAAACGGCCCCTAAAAACACTAGGCGGCCCCCCAATATATACGGGACCGCCCAACAATATGGGACCCTGCCAACAGGGGGATACATTAAATATTTAAGTTTTCCACTTTTTCGTATTCATTACTCTAGCTATACAAGCCTCAATCTGGAACTTCCCCTGTCAATCTAAACCACCTCTTGAACCTTTTATCACTCAAACCATGCTTTGCCACTTTCTAACATTACTTCCATTATTTAAACCTATCCATAACTTTTTCACTCACCATCACGCAACTTCTTCCTCTTCACACTAATATCTTCACGTTCACCACACAATGATTGCTCAAACCACCATCCAAACTTCTCAAGAAAACCAAGAATGTCGGTACGACAAGTATGGAAGCGCAAGACATCCACTCCAAAATCATCACCTTCTTCCCAAAAAGACTCACCTCCATTTCCTCTAAGAGTCCATCTTTAATCTCCTTCACCACCATCATACAATCCACTAAGAGATCAAATGATCAACCAACTTCACAACATCTCCGCCATCCTTGATTCACACACTAACCCATCTAATGCCTACATTCATGTACCACCTTCACCTTCACCACCACAACTAATTCATCCTCCTTCTCATGCTAAAGTTAAAATATCATCATTGTTGCAAGTATTCTAGACACCAATTCCACTCCTTGAGAAATGAAATCAACTTCATTCAATTTCTTCTCACCTGTCTCATAGCTCAAACTCATACCCCTCCAAACCATGTGTCACCAACCTCATCCTTTTCCCTCTTTAATTAATCATTCTCATATGATTAATCTACGTAAATAATCGACCGTCCATCTTTTAATTATGGCATCCTCTACATTTCAAGAATCCGCTAGTGTAGCTCTATGCCTTAATATGTCTTTATTTATCTTATCTACTTTATCTTGTAAAATGATCATACAATTATAGATGAATTTTGTCTTATCTCTTATTTAGCTTCAATTACAATCAATGCTTCTTGTATGAGCTTATTAAGTAATGAATGAGGCCACTTTATGATCTAACTTGCATGAATTGCTATGAGTGCTACTAGTTGAGAATATATTTTCATGCACTTGTACCTCTAACTTTGTTTTATAGCAAACAATTTTCATAGGATCGATCCCTTGGTGCCCCAAACGAGGGGGAGCATACATCAAGGGAGAGTCTTGATATCGTCGACTTCTTTCTTTCTACAACAATTCGATGATCATTCTTTTTGAATTCGAAAAAAGGGGAGAAATGAAATGAAAACTCATTAATAATTTGAAACCTTTAATTTTATACAAAATGAGTTTATATTTTGTAATCATCAAAAAGGAGGAGATTATTAATACAAATAATGTCTAAAAACGTTATTTATATTTTTCGACCTCTCAATGTTTTGATAATAACAAAATGTAAAAACATTTATGATAAAAATAAACGTTTGCAAATTATTAATTGTAAAATTTCATTTCTAAGATTAGTAATCACATAAGGTATGAACAAACAAATCATTAAGCATGATTAGTGATCAAGAAAATATTTTTCTCTTAACCATCACATTTTTACAAAAGTATTCCACAAAAATAATTATACAAAATATTTTTTAATTAAAAAGAAAAGTTTTATTTAAAACTTAAATTTGAAATTCAAAATTTTCCCCTCTAAAACAGAAGGTTCCATAACAGATACAACATTCCCCACAAAAAGACAAACACAAGAGCGTAGTCTACTGGGCGGCCCCCTTATAGGTCCAGCGGCCCCCTGATATATTGGGGACCGCCGGGACCGCTCTTAGTGACCGTTGGGTTTTCCTCCCTATAAATACTGCTCCATTCCCAACAGAAAATCAAACCTCTTTGCACGAATTTTTTAGATAACTTTCTCTCTCTAAAAATCTTCTTTCTCTCTCTAAATCTCTTGATCACTAACATTCTTAGATCTTGTTTCAAGTGATCTAATCTATGATTATGATTGTTGTATCCATGAAGTAATACCCCAGATTAGCTTCCGCTGCTATATTGTAAAAATAGGGGTGTTACATCTCTCCTTTCTTTTTCTAAGTATCAAATCTCTATTGTAATTATCTTGTGTAATTGTGTGATTCAGATTGTGTGTAATCCGATAGTGTAGATCTTGTGATTGTATAGTGTTTGTGAAGTGGTTGATTGGTTCTAGCTAAGATTAGGACTCGACATTTAGCTTACTGTCGGAAAATAACATAAGCGGCGTGTAAACGGCTTTCTCCGCCTGAAGGAAGCTTGTTGACATAGTGAAATCTCATTTAGGATACTCGGGGAGTAGAGTAGGGCGAAGAAGAGCTTCGTAGCCGAACCACTATAAATCTCGGTGTCTTGGTTTGATTGTTCCTTTTCTCATCTCTTTATATTGTTATAATTATTATTTAGTATTAGTTTAGATGCTTTAAGAAGGAGAATGGCTTATGGCCGCTGCTAAGCCTTTCAACTCCCTGCCACGTTTTTACATTGTTGAAACCTATTGTTGATTGGTTGAACATACAACTCAAATCTAAGTATCTATAAACTATTCAACCCCCTTTCCTTCTAGTTTTCACAATTGGCATATAAGCCCCAAATAAGCCAAGAAATAGCTTAAAAATAAACCTGAATAAGCCATACAAGCTACTATCAAAATTAGCATTCTTGATCATATATTATTTAACCATCACGACCACAACATCAAAACTACAAAATACCTCTTCTTCCTTTTTACTATTCACAAACCAAACACCCCTTTAATCATCCGTTTCGTTTCCAAAAATCAATTTTGCAAACGATCAAAACCTGGTACAATACTCCTATGCAATCAAAATAACCCAAAAAAGGTTAAACAAAAATTTAAATTTGGAAATTACAAGAAAATCTTCAAACTTTGTATTTTGACACGAACCGGATAACCCAAATGAATAACCAAACACTAGAATCAACCCCAAATATTTACGTCTTCATGTTTTCTTGATCAAAATTGAAAAATTATTAGAGTGTATGTGTGGTAGGTGCGGACGAACCACCAAGAGAGAAAGGGAGAGGATATTTTTTTTGTAAAAATGATCTATGTGAGAAATGCTTAGATGTTAAGCATATAAGTGTACAACTTTAGACAAAGGAGCTAAAATTAAGCCTCCTTGTCTCTTTTTCTTTCATATAACCGGCCATGGCATCCAATGTGGGTGTCGGGTCTTTCTTTTCGTGTCGAAATCACTTAAATACTCGTAAAACTCAACCGTATAATATACCCCAAAGTTAATTAGCATTTTTATTCACTTTAAAAAATACTTTTAATTAACCTAGAGTATTCACGTGACATATTTTTCATTCTAACCTTCAATTTTTAAACTTAATCCTTTGGACTATTAAGGACGTGTCTGATTGTTTTTTGGATTTCTCAAAATTCACGGGTTAAAACCACCCGGAATATAATATACACAATAATACCTTCCTCAAAGTGATTATAATCACCTATAAACCACAATTCATCACAATACTCTTAATACACCACGATTCTTATAAAAATCACAAGCCGTCAAACACGTATAAATCTGATAAACTGACAGAAGCAATTAGATCAAAAGGACTATATATGGAATATTCAAAACACAAAAAGGGCAAAGGTTACATTCTACCCCCCTTAAAAGAATTTCGTCCCCGAAATTCAACTACTAACATCACTAAACAAATGTGGGTACTTTAATTTCATCTTCACGTTCCCACGTGAATTCAGGACCACGTTTCGAATTCCACCGAACCTTGACGATGGCAATCCTACTACGCTTCAACTTCTTAAACTCTCTTTCTAAAATTTCCACAGGCTCTTCCACAAAATTTAACTTAGCATCAACTCGAATCTCATCCAAAGGCACTTTCAGTGTTGGATCAGCCAAACACTTCTTAAGGTTCGACATGTGGAACGTGTCATGAACACCATTTAATTCCTCAGGCAAATCTAACCGATAGGCCACAGGGCCTACTTTCTCAATAATCTCAAACGGTCCAACAAACCTAGGTGCTAACTTCCCTTTCTTCCCAAAGCGTACCACACCTTTCCAAGGCGACACTTTAAGCAAGACATAGTCACCTACACTAAACTCTAGAGGCTTCCTCCTCTTATCAGCATAACTTTTCTGACGATCACGTGCAGCCTTAAGTCTATCCTTAATCTGCGAGATCTTCTTAGTAGTCTCTTGCACTAACTCAGGTCCTATCAACTGACCTTCTCCAACCTCAGCCCACATAATTGGCGAACGACACTTTCTACCATACAATGCCTCAAACGGAGCACATCTCACACTAGAATGATAACTATTGTTATACGAAAACTCAACCAACGGAAGATGAACATCCCAACTTCCTATGAAGTCCAAGACGCACACTCTAAGCATGTCTTCCAAAGTCTGAATAGTACGCTCACTCTGACCATCGGTTAAGGGTAAGAAGCCCGTACTCATGTCTAAACGAGCCAGTCTCCTAATGCCGCTTGCATTGACTGCCAAAAACCTTGATGTAAAATGACTATCACACTCGATATAATCGAGTCCGGCACACCATTTCTAGAAACTATCTCATTCAAATACAATCTAGCCAACCTTTCCATCTTATAATCCTCATGCATAGGTAGATGATTCTTAAAAATAATCCTTTACTATATATATATATATATATATAATATAATATATATAAATATATATAATAAGAATTATCAAAATATCAATTAAGAAGAGTAAGTATTCTGTAAGGCTTTTTTAAAAGGAAAATTGCTTTTGACCAAAGCAAAATCCTAAAAAACCTTCCCGGGTCGTTTCCCGACGAGGCGTGAATTAAAAATCGAGGTTATGTTCGTGATCGCGTGATTGAATGATTCAATGATTTTTTATTAGGATTCTATTTCTAATTAAAATGCAAAAACAAGTAAGAGCAAGCCTAAAACGAAAGAAATTAAAGTTAAAACATGAAAAACGATAACGGGATTCTAATCCCGTTCTTTAAAAACCTAATCTATCAAATTTTAACCCTACAAATGCAAATTTAATTTTTACAAGTCCTAAATGATAAAAGAAATTTTAAAAAAAAGAATCATATTGTTTTGACTTTTAAATTATTTATTATGAATTTAAAACTGATTTAATAAAAAAAATTAATTAAAAATACTAAACTAAATTGGAAAATTCTGAAAAAATTATGAAAAGTGCTTTGAACAATTCTAAACATAGGAAAAATAATTTGGTTCAAACAGCTTATTGTAATAAGCTGTTAATAAGCAAAATAAGGCTGGAAGCTTAAATGGCTAAAAAGGTGATAAAAGTAAAGAGTGGTATGAAGACTTAACGAAAAAGTCCCAAGGGCATGATGGTTAGGGTGTTGTGTGTGTGAAGGGGAGGTTACAGGTTCGGCCCCTGTGACCTCTCTTTTTTATAAAACATTTTTTTTGATTTTGTTTTTAAAAAGTTATAAAATAAGCAAAAATAGAAAACTTTAAAAAAAAGATATTTTTATAAATCTTGAAAATAAGCTAGGAATAAGCAAAAACAAGAGACAGTTTGCTTTT
Organism: Tanacetum coccineum; assembly: GCA_026074375.1. NCBI lineage: Eukaryota > Viridiplantae > Streptophyta > Magnoliopsida > Asterales > Asteraceae > Tanacetum > Tanacetum coccineum. The sequence continues at coordinate 17,017 of BQNB010125055.1, forward strand.
TTAACTAAGTGACTATAAGGGCTAACTATTTGGCTTAGTTAGACTTAATAAGCAAACATGAAAACTAATAAGCTAAAAACCAATGAAGCCCTATACCTAATAAGCACTAGGGACTATAAATAAGCAAGTAAAATAAGCTAGAAAGGACTTAAAAGCATTAGGACAACAGACATATAATGACAGTTTAAAAAGGACTTATGCACCAAACTTTTAAGCTAAAATAAGACTACTAAGCACATGGAAAAGGCTAAAAAGTAAAAAATAAGTAAAGACTAGGACTCAAAGAATTCGAGAAAACAAATATTAAGCAAAATGGTTAAGAGAATAAGCTGAAAAAGGCCTTTGAAATTGACTGACTCAAACTAATGTATTTTGATTCCAAAAGACAGATATGCTACTTGCAGGCCCAATAATAAGCTAGTAAAAGCTATTTTAAAACCACAAAAAGCTTAAAAAGATTAAGCTTATACTACTAACTACTTGTGCAAGAAATTTCAAAGCTTAAAACTAACATTTACTTGACTAAATTTAAGATTGAAAAATGACTTTTTTAAACTTTTAAAGCTAAAACAAGAGTTGACAGATTTTGAGTATAAAAACCACAAGGCAAATTCACACTTAACCAATTCTTTTACTACTGCATTTTAACACAAAATGGACCATGACCAAAACCTTAAAACTCTCTTTAAGCAAGAATTGGAAAATAAGCAGTTTGAAAAAGTTCCAAGACCTTAGATTTAGAAAACTTATAGAAAATACCTTAAAACTTATTTTTAAACTTTAAAAACTTATTAAAACAGATTAAAACAACTTAAAGGAGATTGTTAAAGTTGGCTTAATGACCCAAAACAATTTTAAACCATTTTTGACCCATTTTACCTTCTTAACCCAAACACCCCTTTAAGTTTTCAAAATTTAATTTAAGCTTGATTTAAATTATAAGATAAGTTATTTAAAAACAGATAACCAATAATCAATATTAAGCAATATTAAGCAATTTTCGATAGAGGATAAGCACTTTTGAATAAGCAAACATATTAAGCAGTATTAAGCTATAACCAACAGTTTTAATGAAAAACATAAGCAATTGATATCTAAACAACAAGTAAGCATAAATAAGCTATAAACATCATATATAAGCATAGATAAGCAAAGAAAAGCAGAAAATAAGCAGTAATAAGCACTTAAAATAAGTAAAAATAAGCAAAGATAAGCAGTGAATAAGTAGTAAATAAGTAATAAGCAGTTTTATGCTAAAATGAGAAAAGTGAAATGTACCTTGCCTTTTGCTCTAAACAAGGGCAAACAAGCTCTCAAGGAGCTGATCTACAAGCTCTAGATTATCAAAGATAAGCTGGTAAAAACCATAAGCCCTTCCCTTTTTGGCTTATCTTCCATTTTAGCTTTTTAAGTGATTTTGAGTAAAAATGGCTTAAACACTATAAGTTATGGAAAAACTTATAGTGCTTAAATAAAACAGCTTAAGTAAGTAAATAAGAGCTTATAAGAGTTTAAACAAACATTTTCATATCATAAAATTGCATTAACTTAAAAATAGGATTTAACATAAAAACCTCAAACTTTCATTAAACTTTTAAAAAAAGTACAAGACTTGAAAATAAATTACAATAAGCTGAAATAAACAAAGTTAAGCTGTGTAAAAACTAGATAGCCTCAAGGGCTTACAAGAGTCCTATTTATATAAGATAAAGAAGGTCTTGGGTCTTCTCTTTGTGCTTCTTTTGTGAGAGGGATGAAAGGGTGTGCTTCTTGTGTGAGGAGCTTCAAGTCATCATCTTAGCCATCCATTTTGCTTTGGCTCCAAGTTCTATAATCTGAGCCTTTAATCCTTGTTGTCCAATTAGTCGCCATGGGATTGCCAAGCTGGATTTGGAACCTTGTGGAGTGGGGTTGAGTTGAGAGTGATGGGTTTGTCTATGGGAGCAAGGGTCGAGGTGAGAGTGATGGGTGAATAGTAGTTTGGGCGGGAAAAAGGTGTTCTGTTTTGTTTGTTACGGGTTAACAGGGTTAAGGGAATTGTTAGGCTTAGGATTAATGGTGTTAGTCCTTAAGGACTAACTGTGTAATGGATAGGGACTAGCAGTGTTAGTCCTTAAGGACTAACGGTGTAAAAGGTTTAAAGGATGTTATGGTTAAATGTGTTTGGGCTTATATGTTTTGTTTTGGGCCGTTTTAGATTTAGGGCTTTTTTAACTTGTAAGACTTTTTAGATAAAGGCTTAATGGGCTGACCCGACCCATTAAATGGAGTACGGGTTGGCCCATTTAAGATGCACACATCTTTGGCTTCGACTTTGACTTTGACTTTTTGACTTTGGTTTTGACTTTTCACGCTCTATCCATTCCCGTGCTCGGTTTTATCGGTTTTGGCTTCGTTTTTGTCCTTTAGTGAATATCTGTTACCTGCACAGTATACAAAGCAAAACACACATATATTTGGCATTTTATGTCTGTTTTTGGTCATTTAGGCTCGTTTTATTAGGTAAAAGGTATGTGTAATTAAGCACATACCAAAATCCCCATACTAAACTATTGTCGTGTCCTCACGCAATGTCATAAGTAAACACTCTAGAAAACCAAAAATCTCAATCCCCCTTGACTAATTACCTCGAAAAGTAGCTAAGTGTTCATCAAGGGGAATTAAAGAATCAGTAGCTTCGAAAAGCCCCGTTTTGACCATTTTTATAAATCTACACTAACTACTACACATATTTTTTTTTATATTTTTCCTTTTTCTTTTTCTAACTAGAATGTTTGGACTTTCATTATTTCATAACCTTTAGGGTCATAGAATAAGA
>BQNB010125056.1:1101-19834 GCA_026074375.1 Tanacetum coccineum
GAAATTTGACTTTCTCGTTGAGAGGATAAGTTATCTAAAAATATACACTTTCCTTACATTGAAGTCCGAGTTATATACGGAAATGTACATCAGTCATATAGAAAATTTAGAAATGACATGTTTTGAAACGTTTGAACTCTTGCATGAACTTCATTTACACACCCGTGTCAATGTTAATCGATATTCTAGGTACGTAAATGCTATCGATTCCAAGAGAAATGTCGAGAAGATTCTTTTTGATTTTTGAAATTTTCTGATTTTATATTTTGTTTTTCTAGATTTTTTATTTTTTATTTCTTTTTGTTGGTTTTGTTAATACAAATAAACCGATAAAAACATTTATTTTATTTTATGATCTTTTCATGTTTTTTTGATAACAACTAGTAAAATCTATATGAAAGTAAAATACTAAAGCTGTTACTTTTCCATCTTTAGCAATACTTTGAATTACAAACAAAATATGCAAACCATTATTAATATCATGTATAACATTATCCTTTGCAGCATATCTTAGGGTAATCTTTCAAGATTACACATGATCTCTCAAGATTTTACAAATCAAAATTCAGAATGTGTTACTGTGCGCTGCATCTGTTCGACTATACTGGCCGATTCTGTTCTGCAACAGAATGGCAGAACTGGGCTATAGTAGAAACTTTGGCTATAAATACAAAGCCATTTCTTATGTGTTCCTCATCCTTTTCCAGCTTAAATTCTCGAATCTACTGATCATTCTCTCTATTCTTGCATAGTTTTTGTTAGCATTTTGTAGGTAATTCTCTTCAAACAATAAATTACCAAACATCCCTTTTGAGACGATCAAGTTTCAAGAATCTTGTTTCGCATCTCCATAGCATCTTCAAGATCAAATCGTTGAATCTTATACATCCTTTAGTAGTTGTAGTTGTATTCATCATCATTGTAAATTAAAGTGTAGTGTTAGGTTGATTCTACCGTGTGAAGAATCCGATATTTAGCTTTGTATCGTTAAAAGCATAAGCAACGTTGTGAGACTTCCCCGCTGAATAAAGGAGATTGGTGACTAGTGTTTACGAACTCTCGAGTAGGTGACTCGGGGAGTGGAGTAGGACAAGGAAGGTGTCCTTGTAGCCGAACCACTATAAATAGTTGTGTCTCGGTTAAATTGTTCTAACTCTTACTTTACTTGTTTTTTTATTCATACACCAAACATCAATATTATGGAAACTTCACATAAGATCATACCAAATTTTTGAAAATTACAAGAAAACTATAGTAACACCCTGATAATTCACATAGCAGCGAAAGCTAAATTGGGGGTATTACTTCATGAATCAACAGTCATAATCATAGAAAACGACTCAAAAGAGACATTTTGAAAAATTTAGTTATCATTCAATAACATATTAGAGTTTTACAAAAGGTGGTCCCAAAATACATATAAAACATAAGGTTGAATGATAACAAATTTAGACGTTTTCAAGTCCATGCCACTCCGTGCCTTAGATTTTCTTAATTATCAGAGATAAACATGCTAAAAGGATCAACACAGAGGTTGAGTGAAATTCATAGGTTTGAAATATAATGGTTGAATACAAGTTAATGAAAAAGGTAATAATTGCAACGAATACAATTATCATGAAAAACAATATTATTGCACTAAGCTCATAACACTCAAACTTTAACATGGAAATCATATCAATGATATTTAAGGGATGAATGTCCTTCTGGAAAGTTGCGCTTGGTTACCTCACTGGTAAATACAAACGGGATTCGTCAATCCCGATAGATCTATCCACAATATTCGCGTTCACACACAAGTGATTAATGGTTCATGATATAAAGATATTGGCAATGGAGGTAACTTAGGAAATAATATATCAAGATAGCATACAGTTGAAAAATACTTGTATTCATGGTTTATAGCATGTATCTCTGATTCGTTGATAGTATACACTTAAAATACACAAGTAAGAATCAATGATAAAAAGATTCCGGAAGAGATATTCCCGGGTGACTCAAATGGAAATAAACGGCTTCGTCACGCAACCTAGGGTAATATGTCAAGTCTTAGTTTATATTTAAAAACTTTATTTCATAAATTTTAACGTAAATATTAATTTGGTTTATTAACTTGTGAAAATATCGTATCACTGTTCGGGTTATCATAATCCAGAGGTCGTGTAGTAAACGTTTGAGGAGCTAGGACAACTAGAAAATTAAATTGTAATCCAAGCAACTGGTCAAAACGTCTACCAAATGAAACTCTGTGTTTTGTGTGGAGGTTTTCTCTCTCATTAAATTCCCAATTAACATCTACGTTATAGTTTAAATGATAAGATTTTATCTTTTTAAGTTTCTTCAAAAGCTAGTGGATGATAAATTATGTTAAATATATAACATAATTATTTTTATATGTTTCGATCGATGAATGAAAATGATAAAGGTGTTGGGTTTTTAATAAAATTGAGTCTTATAATGTTTAAAAAAATCGAGTCTTATAATGTTTAAATATATTTTTATTATTAAATATAAAAATATTACATTTTATACCCTCAAGAATTTGAAATATACCCTTGGTATATATTATTTTACACTTTAACCCTTAACTTTAAAGTTTGGCAAAACAGGTCCTTGTAATAAAACTTTAGAGTATTTACATTTTTGGCCCGAAATTTTAATAGTTTCAAAAGTTACAATATATACCCCTAAAGGACAATCTAATTTGCATTTTTAGTCCAAAATTCATATACTTTGCATTTTTGAATCCAATTTCGTTTTGCAGTATTTAGCTTATCATAATAAGCTAGAAATAAGTTGGTTTTTGTAGATTTAATAAGTTTATAGCTTAGGAAATGAGCTTATGAGCTCAAAAACTCAAAAAGGGTGCGTTTGGTTTTGAAACTATGACCCAAAAGCTTATAGCTTTTAGGGTTTATTTCTAAGCTTATAAACATGATAAAGTAGCTTATTAGAACAGCTTATGGCTTATAGCTTATTAAGGTTTACGAAAATGGTTTTTAGGGTTTTTAGAGGTGCGTTTGGTTTAGGAAAACCAAACGTGTAGGCTTAGGGTTTAAGGGCTTATTCCATGAGATTATAAAAGGTGTATAAGAGCTTATTAGGATTAGAGTAAGCTTAAACTAGCTTATTTGGATTTTGCATGGATTAGGATTCCCAAAATGGGTCGTTTAGGGCTCGGCTTGGTTTAGGTGTTTTCAAAAGAGTATTGCTTATTCAAGAGGCTAGAACAAAGCTTATATATGATCTAAAACATGTTAGGAGCTTATTGAACAAGTTATAAGACTTACAAGAGCTTGAATGGGTCGAAATGGGTTGATATGGGTTGAAATCTTTAGGAGATGAATCAAGGACTCTTCTTCTGTTATTCCTTGGTTCCAAAAAAGCTTAAAGACCTTTCCTTCCCTTCCTTAGCTTGGTTAGAACCTAATTTTAAGGTAGTATATAGCTTAAATGGTAAATTATAGAAGCATACATGTATGCGTGTATTTATAAGGCCAAGACTTAGAGTGGTGGCCAAGTTTTAGCAACTAGCATGCAAGGTGACTAGTATAAGCTAGAAGTATAGCTTAGAAAGGTATTTGAAGGTGGTGAGGGTTCGAATCACCAAGGAAGTAAGAAGGTGGTGGTGAGGTGTCGCATGGTGGTGAAAGGAGGGTGACAAGGTGTTTAACTTGGGGCACAAGGGTGGTGACAAGGTGGTGCATCATGGTGGAGGGTGTTTGCTAGGTTAAGGTTTAGTTTCAAAACTAGTTAAGGTGTTATCGGGTTTGCTAGGGTTTCAGGTTCGGGTTTTAGGGTTTTGTCGAGTGTGTGGAGTGAAATAGAGGGAAAAATAGTTCAAATGTGGTGCTTCAAGAAGTTGTAACTTGTGCTTAAAAGGTGGTATAAAAAGTCCAAAGAAATTTGGAGGGAAATGGCTTAAGTTTGAATTTGTGCATTGCCAGGTTGTACCTAGGGCTTAATGGTGTTGTACTAGGGTTTTGGAATGAAAAGTAATTTGAAAATTATGCATTGGTAACTTGTATATAAGCCTTATAAGTTTGTACATTTGTATTGCATGTAAACATTACATGTAGTCGGGGTTTTGATATAAACGTTAACGTATAATGTTCGTTTTATAATAAACGTTATGGATGGTACGTTAAATAGATAACGTATGTGGTAAAAATGGATATTAGAACATATTACTTGACATATTATGACGTTTACTGGATATAAACGTAGATGGAGTTGGCATTGGTAGTTGCGTGAGCTTGTTTACTTTGGAAATGTAAGTTACGTTACATATTGGATGGAATAAAACAAAAACATTTCTGTGAAAATGGTTGTCTTTAATATAATAGTTGGAAAATTATGGGTTGTTATAGTCTCCCAACCTTAAAGGAATCTCATCCCGAGATTTAGTTGGATGTTGGAGTGATGTTTGGGAATAGATGTGGATATTTGGCATGAATTTGATCTTCGCGTTCCCACGTAAATTCTGGTCCTCTTTTAGAGTTCCATCTTACTTTGACTATAGGGATGCGACTTTGTTTTAGTTGCTTGACTTCTCGATCCATGATTTCTATGGGTTCTTCCACAAAGTTGAGTTTGTCATCAAGTTAAAGCTCTTTTATTGGAATGATGAGGGATTCGTCAGATAGGCATTTCTTTAAATTAGAAACGTGGAAGGTACTGTGGACCTTACTGAGTTCTTTAGGAAGCTCAAATGTGTATGCCACTGGGCCGACCCTTTTAAGGATCTTAAATGGTCCAATGTACCGGGGGATAAGCTTTCCTCGCTTTCTGAATCGGATGACACCTTTCCGAGGTGACACTTTCAACATAACACGATCTCCAACTTAGAATTCCAAAAGCTTTTGCCTTATATTGGCATAACTTCTTTGCCGGTCTCTTACAGCTTGCAAGTGTTGTCGGATTTGTACTATCTTTTTGGTGGTTTCATGGATTATCTCTGGTCCTGTGAGTTGGACATCTCCAACTTTGGCCCAGCAGACAGGTGATCGACTTTCAACCATAAAGTGCCTCAAATGGTGCTGCCTTAATACTGGCATGGTAACTATTATTGTAAGAAAATTCTACTACCAGTGGTAAGTGTCACTCCCATCCTTTTCCAAAATATATAACACAGGCTTGAAGCATGTCTTCGAGTGTTTGGATGGTTCTTTCACTTTGTCCATCAGTCTCGGGATGATATGCCATACTCATGTCTAATTGAACAAATGTCCTTCAAAAGGATTAACTTGCCAAAGTACCCATTATTTCAAATAGTGCGATTGATTACCGCATGTACAGGTAAACACCAACGGGTTCGTCAATCCGATAGATCTATCCATACAATTCGCGTTCACATTGCAAGTGTAAAATAATTTTAAAAAAAAAAAATGTATCATATGATTCAATGATATTTGGCAGTGGAGGTAAACTTAAGAGCAATAATAAATCTAGATAAGCATACATTGGAAAATACTTGTATTTAGGTTTTATGATCATGTAACTTCCCCCACGGAATTTTAGAAAAGCATATAAAGTTACGGACCTAGAACTCACCTGGCTAAGGAAGTGATTGTATGTGAAAACGTAATTCAAGTAGATAATAAACGGCCTCATCACGCAACCTTGGGGTATATGTCAAGTCTTAGTTCAAACTATTTCATAAGTTTAACGTAATGATTTTGGTTAATTAGTTTGTGAAAACATAGTATCACTGATCGGAGCAAACATAATCCAAAGGTCTGTAGTAAACGTTTGAGGAGCTAGACACTTTAAATCATAAATCCACAACTCAACAATAACGTCTACCCACAATGAAAATACCCTCACATGAAATTCCCCTAGTTAACGTATACGTTATAATTTAAATGATAAGATTTAATCTTATTAAGATTCACAAAAGCTATTTGTATGATAAAATATGATAGAATATATAACATAATTATTTAAAATGTGTTCGATCGATCGAATAATAACGACAAATGTTCCGGACTTTAGATAAAATCGAGTCTTTAAAATATTTAAATAAATTTTTATAATTAATAATACAAAAATTACATTTATACCCATGAGAATATTAGAAAATGACAATATATACTCTTGGTATATATTAATTTACACTTTTAACACTTTAATTATATTTTTAAAATATTAAACCTTTGACTTTGAAAATTGGCAAAACAAGCCCCTGTGGTTTAACTTTGGAGAATTTACACTTTTGGCCCGAAAACTATATAAGTTTCAATATTTATGATGTATACGCCTTTGCATGGTTCGAATTGCATTTCTTGTCCATAATCCATAATCTTTGTATTTTAATCTCAAAATCGATTTGCATCTTATAGCTTATTACTATAAGCTAAAATAAGTAAGTTTTACGAGCTTGTAGCTTATCAAAGCTTAAAAATCCAAAATGGACACGTTTGTTTTAGAAATGATAACCCGATGGGTTAGGGCTTTTAGGATTAGTTTTAATGATTATAAAAGTGATAAGTGAGCTTACAGAAATAGGTTATTACAACAGCATATGGATTATAGCTTATTAGGTTCACGAAAAGAGTTTTTATAGGGTTTTAAGGGCGCGTTTGGTTTAGGAAAACCGATCGTGTTGCTTAGGGTTTTAAGAGCTTACCCCATTAAATCAAAAAGGTACAAAAGGAGCTTATTAGGGTAGGAATAAGCCAAGCTAGCTATTAGGGTTTTGAATAGATTAAGGGTTCCAATGTCGAATTAGGTCGAATTTGTTTTTAAGAGTTACAAAAGAGTTTTAATATTGCATAAATGGTTATAACAAGTTTATACACATAATCTAAAATGTATTAAGAGTTTATTGAACAGGTAGAAAGCTTACTAGTACATATATGGGTGAAAATGGGTCGAAACAAGCAAATACAACCCGAAATCTTTTATGAGATGAATCAAGATTTCTATTCTTCTTTAAACTTGGCTTAGACTTATCCTTTCACTTCCCATACTTGGCTAGACATAGTTTTAAGTATATGTTTTGGGGTTAAGTTTTGTGTTGAGTTGTGGAAATGTATATGTGTTTTGTGTGATATAATACAAAGAATGAATGGAGTGCAGTTTGTACGTAGTAGCCAATTAGATAGTAGGGATCAAGGTATAACTAGGAGTGACTATAGGAGCTAGTAGTATAGCTAAGAAAGGTGGTAGGGTGTGGGAGGGTTCGGTTTTAAAAAAAATTGTAGGAGACAAAGTTGGATTTGCTTAAGTACAAGTGTTGACAAGGGTGGTGACAAGGAGGTGTAAGGAGGCTAGCAAGGTTTGGTGACAAGGTGCTAGAATGTGTAACAAGGTGTGGAGGTGCTAGCTGGTTAGGACTTATGTTTTATAAACGAGTTAAAGGGTGCGGGTGGCTAGGGTTTTCGGATTAGGGTTTTAGGTTTAGCCGAATTTATGGAGTGAAGTGGAGGGAAAGAAATGGTTAAATGTGGTGCATTAGAGTGTTGTAACTTGTGCTTAAAAGGTGGTATGAAATTTCATAGAAATTTAGAGGAAAAATAACTTATTTGAGTTCTATGCATAACCGGTTTGTATTTTAAGCTTAAACGAGTTGTACTAGGGTTTAGGAGGAATTATATTCAAATATTATGCATTGGTAACTTGTACACAAGCCTTATAAGCTTGTACATTTGTTTTGTATGTAAACATTACATGTAGTTAGGGTTTTGATATAAACGTTAACGTATAAAGTCCGTTTTATAATAACGTTATAAATAGTACACATTATTATAGTAAGTTGTTTTTTTCATTATTTTAAATAAAGATATTGTTTTAAAATTGATTTTTTTTATGCAACTTAATAATAAAAATAGATAACGTATGGAAAAAATGGAGTTAAACATACTGCTTGGACATATTATGATGTTTACTTACTTTGATATAAACTATGATGAAATTGGCATTGGTATGCTTGCGTGGAGGCACGTTTACTTTTGAAATGAGAGTAACGTTACATTATGGATGGAATAAAGCAAAAATCTTTCCATGAAAATGGTTGCATCTAATTTAATAGATGGAAATTACACTGAGGAAAATTGCATCTAATTTAATAGATGGATAATTACATAGAGGAAAATTGCGGGTTGTTATAGTCTCCCAACCTTAAAGAAATCTCATCCCGAGATTTAGTTTGGATATTGGTGTTTGTTTATGGTATAGATGTGGGATACCTTGGCAAGAATTTTATCTCGCGATCCACGTAAATTCTGTCCTCATTTAGAGTTCCATCTTACTTTGAAAGATGGAATACGACTTTGTCATAGTTGCTTGACTTCTTGATCCATGATTTCTATTGGTTCTTCCACAAAATTAAGTTTGTCATCAAGCCGAAGCCTCTTTCATTGGAATGATGAGGGATTCGTCTGATAGGCATTTCTTTAAACCAGAAACGTGGAGGTTACTATGGAACAATCTGAGTTCATCAGGAAGCTCAAGTGTAAATCCACTATGCCGACCCTTTTAATGATCTTAAATGGTCCAATTGTATCAGGAGTTAAGCTTTCGCCTATCCCGCCCGCATCCCCCCCCTCCAATCCTCATTTTCAGAATTCGAATGACACCTTTCCGAGGTGACACTTTTAACATAACACGATCTCCAACTTGGAATTCTAAAGGCTTTCGCCTTACGTTGGCATAACTCCTTTGCTGGTCTCTTGTAACTTGCAAGCGTTGTCGGGTTTGTACTATCTATCATAGTTACAAGGATTAACTCAGGTCTGGAGTAATGAACATCTCCAACTTCGGCCCTCATAACCGGTGATCAACACTTTCCGTCCATAAAGTGGCCACTAATGGTTCTAAGCCTAAATACTGGCATGTGTAACTGTTATTGTAGGAACAATTCTACCAGTGGTAAGTGTCTGTGCCATCTTTTTCTAAAATCTATAACACATGCTCGAAGCATATCTTTGAGTGTTTGGGTGGTTCTTTCACTTTGTCTATCAGTCTGGGGATGGTATGCCGTACTCATGTCTAATTGAGTACCCAAACACTCTGCATTGACTTTGTCAGAAACAGGATGAGAAATGACTAATCAACGATTCTGAGATGATGGATATTGGCACTCCCTGCCTGTGAAACTAATTCCTTTATATACAACCTTGTAGAATAGTTTCCAAACTATCTGTCTCTCCTTGTAGGGATCAAAGGTGCTGATTTGGTAAGGCGGTCTAAAATGACTCTAAATGTGTCATGTCGCTTGATGTAATGGGTAGTTTTGTAACGAATTCCATTGTTATTCTTTCCTATTTCCATGTAGGAATCTATGGTAAATTATGTCCGTTTGATGTTTTGGGTAGTTTTGAAATGAAGTCCATCGTGATTCTTTCCCATTTCCATTTAGGAATCTCTGGTTGTATTAGTAAGCTGGATGGCTTTTGACATTCTGCTTTAACTCTAGAGTATGTTAAACACTTGCCAACATATTCAACGATGATCGCCTTCATGTTAGGCCACCAATAAAGTTTCTTTAGATCTTGATACATCTTGTTAAAAGCTGTGTGGATGGAATACTTTGATTTATGGGACTCATGCATGATTAAGTCCCTCAAATTTCCAAAGAGTGGTAACCAGCTTCAATTCTTGATACATCGAATTCCATCAGGACATACTTCAAATGCTTTGTTCATTCCTCGTAGGTTCTCAGCTTTGATGTTCTCTTCTTTGATCACCTCGGTTTAGGCTTCGAGGATTTATGATAGTAATTTTGGGTGCAGGGTCATGACTAATGCTCTAACTCAGAGTGGTTTGATTCGTTCCTTCCGGATTAAGGCATCTGGTACAACATTCGCTTTCCCATGATGGTAACGAATCTTACAATCATAATCTGCAAGTAATTCTAACCAACGGCATTGCCTCATGTTCAACTCCTTCTGATCAAGGATATGTTGAAGGCTTTTTTGATCAGTGAACACAATACACTTTGTGCCATACAAATAGTGTCTCCAAATTTTAAGAGCGAACATTACTGCTCTTAATTCGAGGTCATGTATGGTATAGTTCTCTTCATGAGACTTGAGTTGTCGGGATGCATATGCAATAACTTTTTCTCTTTGCATTAACACTGCTCCCATACCTTGGAGTGATGCATCACAGTAAACGAAAAAATCATTGTTTCCTTCTGGTAATGCCAAGATTGGAGCTTTACAAAGCTTCTGTTTTAACAATTGGAAGGCTGACTCTTGGTCTTCTCCCCAGATATACTACTTGTTTTTCTGGGTTAATTCAGTCAAAGAATTAGCGTATCTCTGTGGAAATGGTAAGAGATGCCCAATCCTTGACTACTTTAATCTTGGCTGGGTCAACGTGAATTCCTTGGCTGTCAATTATGTGCCTAAGAAACTGCACGGTACTGATCCAGAAATCACATTTGGAGAACTTGGCGTATAATTTCTCCTTTTTGAGTAATTCCAAGATTATTCTCAGGTGATTTTCGTGTTCTTCTTTGTTACGAGAGTAGATGAGAATATCATCGATGAACACTATCATAAATTTATCCAAGTATGGTTTACAAACACAGTTCATGAGGTCCATGAACACAGCAGGCGCGTTAGTTAAACCAAATGGCATTACTTGGAATTCATAGTGTCCGTATCGCGTTCTGAAAGTAGTCTTAGGAATATATTTGTCCCTAAGTCTTAGTTGGTGATAGCCTGATCTTAAGTCAATCTTTGAGTAAGTACTCGAACCTTGAAGTTGGTCGAATAAATCATCGATCCTGGGTAATGGGTAACGATTCTTTACAGTGAGTTTATTCAGATCTCGGTAATCAATACACATTCTAAAAGATCTGTCTTTCTTTCTAACAAATAAGACAAGAGCTCCCCAAGGCAAAGTACTTGGTCGGATAAAACCTCGGTCTGCTAACTCTTGTAGTTGGTCAAATAGTTCCTGCATTTTTGAAGGAGCTAATCTGTAAGGTGCTCGGGCCAATGGTGCCGCTCCTGGAATTAAATCGATTTGGAATTCTACCTGGCGAACCGGAGGAAGGCCGGGTAGGTCTTCAGGAAAAACTTCCGGAAATTCTCTAACTACTGGTATATCTTCCAATCGTCTCTCGTCTGACTTCTTCTCCATTACTTGGGCTATGAAAATTTGACATCCCCTGGATATATACTTTTTGGTTTTTATACAGGATATGAGGTTTTAGTCGAGTTTTACTTCGATCACCTCGGATGATTAAAGTTTTACCGTCGATTGGGATGTGGACGACTTCTCGCACGAGAGAATTTTGCATGAAACTGGAAACCAGTCCATACCAATGACGACGTCGAAACTACCGAGTTTAATCGGCATGAGATCAATTTCGAATGGTTGGTTTAACAAAATCAGAGTGCAAGACCCTAGATAACGGTATTAGTGCATACTAGGTTTCCATCGGCCATTTCAATGTCATAGGTGGTATCTAGTGTAATTGGTGGGATATTAAGCATGGAATAAAGAGATTTGGATATGAAACTTTTATCGGCTCCTGAATCAAATAATACTCTAGCTAGATGTTGGTTTAGAAGGAACGTACTTGTGACTACGTTCGGGTCTCGGTGAGCGTTCTTGTCCCTCAGCAAGTATGCTCTTCCGTGGGCACTGTTGTTTGCTTTTGGGCACTAATTTTTTTAATGCCCTTTCTCCCCACAGGCATGACAAGTTACGGATATTGGTTGTAGGTTGCTTCCAGTGGCTGGTCCTTTGTTTTTGCAGTTCCTGGTCTGATAAATTACCTTGTTGCAGGTCTGACACTTGACAGTGCAAGGTCCTGTATGATGCAGGGTGTCAACTTTTTACATAAGGAAGGTTCCCATATACCTACTGTTTCAGTTGGGGGTGGCAGCATAAGCCCTAACGGTTTCTTGCCTTCTATTCTGTTGTTGTTGGTGATCATTGTTGCAGTTGTTATTGTTTGTTGTTTTACGGTATTTTGTAGTTGTGATTTTGCGATTATTGATGATAGTTCTATTTTTTGTTTGTTTGAGTGGTTTTCTTATCATCAAACTTTTGTTTATGATCATTAATTCCTTGCACAGAATTGTGCTTTGTTACCTGATCCATTAACCTCTGGGTATGGAATGGCTATCTCCCAAGTTTGAGGGCTTTTAGAGGGATAAACATTTCCTTCAATACTTCCTGGGTAATCCCCCGATGAAGACTTCCATAAGTTTCTCAGAATTGGTACATAGTTGGACAAAAACTCTACCTACCTAGAATCTTCGTAATGTAAGAGTTGAGGTCAATTCCGCTTTTACAGTCGAGAATGTAAAATTCATCTCCATTTCTTTACCTCGGTTCTAGGATAAATACTTTCTTTATTAAGAGCTTTTTTTAAATTAGACCAGGAAATTTTTTGTAAACTTCCTCTATGTTCCAATAGGCGGGTGAATGAATTCCACCAGGGATAAAGCTTCTTCGGTTAGAAGTACCAGTAGCAATTTCACTTTGTAGATCCTCGGAACAGTTACTGCAGAGAAATACCGAATCCATGTTCCGTTCAAACCAGCGGATGAGACCAACAACCCCTTCCGTACCTTTGAAATTAAACGGTTGGCAGTTCATAAACTCTTTGTAGCTACATTTTCTTGCTATAGGAGTTTCTCTTTGTCGGGTGTTCTTATTGGTATTGTCAGAATTGCCACGGTAGTACTTTCTTCCAGAGCCCTGCAACTACTATCAACAAACTGAGTTTCTGCTGGCGGCCTGAGTCCAGGGAGGTGTGCAATGTTATGTCCTAATTTGGAGCCATTCTATCAACATTTACAAGGACAACAAAAAATAAGATCCATACAATGAAATAAGTCATATCACAAGTCTTGTATAATAATCCAAAATATTTTTCATACATAGTGATATTGAAATCATTGACAAGGATACTTATTAGATACAAGTTCTACAAAAGTAACAAAATAACATCCTTTGATACATTTACATTGGCAGGATATAACAGAAATTTTTTAGAATCTAAGACTTCCAGAGATGGTTACACCTAATAAGCATCTGACCTCATAGTGTTCCTCGGGGACTGGTTTACTTTTCAGTGGTCGCGGTATGATCCATAACGAGTTATCTAATTCTGCAAAGATAGACTCATCAAAGGGATAGTCTGGTGGTGGTGTAGTTGACCTAACCGGTGATGAAGATCCTACTGATGATGACGGAGATAATGGAATGGGTGATCCAACATGAGGCTCGGTATCTCTAGGTGGTGTAGGTGGAATCACATGCTTAATGTCTTGATTATTAATCATATCCATTATACCTGGGCATAAAGGATCAGGAAACCGAATGGTAAGAGAACCATGGTAATCCCATATACATAAAGATATGAGTCACCACAATACAAGATATAGGATAGACAATCACGACATACATAAATATGTATCATGAAACAGCGAGGTATAACAGAATCATAACTGTATTATGTCATAAATAACTTGTCTACATATTTTACATAACCAAAATTTGACAAGTGTTAATATTTATGCCACACATCCCGTGGTTGGATTCGAAACAAAAACTGTAAATGACAAGGATCTAGTTTAGTAGTCTGGTGGTCCTCCCTTGTGGTTCTTGAGCTCATGGATCATGTACAAAAGACTCTTTATATCTAATCGGTGGCGAACTTGGATATCCTCGATGAGCATTTCCAGAGTAGCAATCCTGACGCGAGAAAGAACAATCTCGTCCTTTCTCTGAAATCCAGCAATCTGGGTATGGGCTTATTGAAGTTCGGTCTCTAGTTGGTCAAAATCTCGTTGTATGATTACTCGACCATTACCAAGACCTTCTATCTTATCTTCAATGTGCTCAATGCGTTCAAGAGGGAGCTCATCTAAGTGATTCAAAATAGTTTCGCTCTATTCCTCATGGCGCTCCAGATGCGTCACATGAGAACTCTCTCCAATCTCAAATACATAAAGTGGGGCAGAAGAATCAGTAGAAGAGGATGATAGGAAACGGGCTCGTTTTTGAGGTGGCATAATCTCCACAAGAAGAAATAAATCTCAGGGATCAAATAGTGGTGATAGTTTTAACACTAGAGATGGAGGCAAAATAGTTGGTGGAGCAATAGGAGCTCATGGTAGTGGCATAGGTGATTCATTATTAGTAGCATTATAGCTTACATGACCTTCATATATGGATCATCGTGGAAAGGTGAGATGGTTAGTGAGGCTGAAAGATCCTTAGATGAATCCTCTAAAGGGTCAGAAGAGGTGTTTCCTGGTGAGGCTGGGGAATAATCTGGTGAAGCCGGGGTATAATTAGGAGTGTTTGTAGATGCAAAAACATCCTCAACATCAGAATCATATATGATTATAATAGGGTGGGTGGATGTAGACATAACTCTGTAACAACCCAGTGGAAATAACATAAGTTATTTATATTTAATTAATAGTTATGTATCTTTTGTTAAACAAATCTCTTTACATACTATTCAGGAAATGTAGTGGCACAGAGGACTTTCTTGGATGTAAAATAGTTATAGTTTAGGTTTTAACCTTGTTCTCTATAAAACCTGGCTCTAATGACAATCTGTAACACCCCGATAATTCACATAGCAGCGGAAGCAAAACTGGGGGTATTACTTTATGAAACAACAGTCATTATCATAGAAAATGACTAAAAAGAGACGTTTTGGAAAATTTGGTTATCATTCATTAACATATCAGAGTTTTACAAAAAGAGGTCCCAAAATACATATAAAACATAAAGGTTGAATGATAACAAGTTTGGATGTCTTCAAGTCCATACCACTCTGTGCCTTATATTTGCTTAATTACCTGAGATAAACATGCCAAAAGGATCAACACAAATGTTGAGTGAAATTCACAAGTTTGCAATATAATGGTTAAATACAAGTTTATGTAATAGGTAATAATTACAACGAATATACAATTATCATAGAAAACAATATTATTGCTCTAAGCTCATGACACCAAAACGTTAACATGGAAGTCATATCAATGACATTTAAGGAACGAATGTCCTTCTGGAAAGGTAATTTGCCAAATTACCCATTATTCTCAAATATAGTGCGCTTGGTTACCTCACTGGTAAACCACCAAACTGGATTTCATCAACTCCCGATAGATCTATCCACAATATTCGCGTTCGCATACAAGTGATTAATGGTTCATGATATAAAGGATATAGGTAATGGAGGTAACTTAGGCAATAATATATCAGGATAGCATACAGTTGGAAAATACTTGTATTCATGGTTTATAGCATGTATCTCCCCACTGGGTTTAGAAAAACATATAAAGGTGGGACTATGTAACTCACCTTAACAGGGAAATCTGATTGACGTCAAAAGTGACTCAAATGGAAATAAACAGCTTCGTTAAGCTACCTGGGGTAATATGTCAAGTATTAGTTTTATATTTCAAAACTTTATTTCATAAAACTTTAAATAACGTAAATATTACTTTGGTTTATTAACTTGTGAAAATATTCGTATCAAATCTGTTCGTCTTATCATAATTCCAGAGGTCATGTAGTAAAACGGTTGAGTGAGCTAGGACACGTTAAATTGAAAAATCCATCAACTTATCAATAAACGCTACCCAAAGAAATCCTCCCTCAATATGAAATCCTCTAGTAAACATTGAGATACGTTATCGTTTAAATGGGATAAGATTTAATCTTTTTAAGTTCTTCAAAAGCTATTGGATGATAATTATGTTAAATATAATAACATAATTATTTTTATAATCTTTTGAGATACGATGAATGAAAATGATAAAGGTGTCGGTTTTTTTAATAAAAATCGAGTCTTGATAATGTATAAAATATATTTTTTATTAAAATATTACATTTTATGGGCCCTTAAAAATTCATAAATGGCCATATAATACCCTTGGTAGATTATTAATTTATAGTTTTAAAGAGCCCCATTATATATAATTTTAAAGGATTTAAAAAACCCTTAACTTTAGAGTTGGCCAAAACAGGCCCTTGTAGTTTAAAAACTATAAGTAATTACATTTTGATCTGAAAGTTTAAAAGTTTCAAAAGTTACAATATATACCCCTCATGCATAATATGATTTGCGTTTTTACTCCAAATTTGTTATACGTCATGTTTTTAATTTTGAAATCTATTTGCATCATTTAGCTTATTATTATAAGCTAAAATAAATTAGATTTACAAGCTTAAAACTTATGAAATGAGCTTATGAGCTTAAAAACTCAAAAAGGGTACGTTTGGTTTTGAAATCATAACCCGAAATCTTATACCTTTTAGGATTTGTTTCTAGGCTTCTAGAAATGATAAAGTAGCTTATTATAACAGCTTATAAGATCAACTTATGGCTTATAGCTTATTAATATTTATAAAAATGTTTTTTAGGGTTTTTACATGTGTGTTTGTTTAGAAACCAAACGTGTAGGCTCTTAGGGTTTAAAGGGCTTATTCCAGAGAATTATAAAAGGTGTATAAGAACTTATTTAGGATTAGAGTAAGCTATAAACTAAAGCTTATGGATTTCCCAGGATTAGGATTACCCAAAATGGGTTCATTTTCGGGCTCGGCTATCTAGGTTGAGTGATGTTTTACGCGAAAGAGTATTTCGTATTCAAGAGGGCTAGAACAAAACTTAATATGATCTAAAACAAGTGATGAGCTTATTGAACAAGTTATAAAATAACAAGATCTTGAAATGGTTTGAAGTGGGTGAATATGGGTCGAATACTTAGGAGATGAATCAAGGACTCTTCTTCTCTTATTCCTTGGTTCCAAAATAGCTTAAAGACCTTTCCTTCCCTTCCTTAGCTTGGCTAGAACCTGATTTTTTTGAGGTAGTATATAGCTTAAATGGTGAATTATGGAAGCATGCATCTATGCGTGTATTTATAGGGCCAAGACTGGGAGTGGTGGCCATGTTTTAGCAATTAGTATGCAAGGTGACTAGGGTAAGCTAGGAGTATAGCTTGGAAATGTGTTTGAAGGTGGCGAGGGTTCGAATCACCAAGGAGGTGACAAGGTGGTGGTGAGGTGTCGCATGGTGGTGAAAGGAGGGTGGACAAAGTGTTTAGACCTTGGGCACAAGGTGGTGACAAGGTGGGCATCATGGTGAGGTGTATGCTAGGTTAATGGTTTAGTTTCAAAAACTTATTAAAGGTGGTAATCGGGTACTGCTAATGTTTTCGGGTTAGGGTTTAGGGGTTTGCCGAGTGTGTTAGTGAAAAGGAGGGGAAAACTAGTTCAAATGTGGTGCTTGGAGAAGTTGTAACTTGTGCTTAAAAGGTGGTACGAAAAGTCCATAGAAATTTGGAGGGAAACATTACATGTAGTCGGGGTTTTGATATAAACGTTAACGTATAATGTTTGTTTTATAATAAACATTATGGATGGTACGTTAAATAGATAACGTATGTGGTAAAAATGGATATTAGAACATATTACTTGATATATTATGACGTTTAATTGATATAAACGTAGATGGAGTTGGCATTGGTAGTTGCGTGAGCTTGTTTACTTTGGAAATGTAAGTTACGTTACATAATGGATGGAATAAAACAAAATATTTCTGTGAAAATGGTTGTCTTTAATATAATAGGTAGAAATTACATTGAGAAAAATTATGGGTTGTTATAACTATTCAACCCCCCTTTCTAGTTTTCAAAAATTGGTATCAAGAGCGGGTTATCAAAGTTTTTAAAGTACATTGTATTTTAAAACTTTAAAACGATCATGGATTTGGAAAACTACAAAGAAGGTAAATCTATGCAACGACCACCTCTCTTTGAGGCTAATTGCTTTATATTTTGGAAAACCGTTTTGAAACTTATGTAAAGTCTAAAGATATTGATCATTCGTACAAACCTACCATCAAAGATAAAGATGGTAAGGATGTAATCATCACTTATGAAAAATTTGATGAAAACCATAAGAAAATGATTTTCAAAAATGATGAAGCAAAAATAGTTTTATACAATGCATTACCTAAAAAGGAATACGAATTTCACAAATCCATTTCAAATGTTCCCTCCTTGTCACAACAATCAGCTCCTAATAGTAGAAGTTGACCTAGGACATCATCTAATAATTGTTTTATGTCTAAACCAACGAGTAATGCATTAAAATCAACTCATACTTTCTTCTATAAATAGGGCTTAATTCTTGTTTTTCTCTACACCATCATCCTTCTTCAACAATGCCTAAAGAAAACAAAACTAACCTAAAAAGGATCGCTCGAATAAGCGTTAGACCTTGTTGCTTCAACAATCCAAGGACATCATCACCTCCCTACCAACCTTTCTTACCTTCATCGGACTATGTATCGGGACCTCCACCAACTACTCCAACTTCCCAAACTTCTACTCCACAACTATCACCAACTAGCAACAATAAAAATCTCTTGCTTACTCCTAAGTCAACACCTCCACCATTAACTTCGTCACCTCTGGCACCAACTCAACCTTCCAAACTCACATCCCCTTTAGATATCAATCTGGACCCAATCGAACTATTGTTCTCTACTCTACCTACCTCTCTTCAAGCCTTTCTTGACTGTCTCGAGGATCTTCCACTCGCAACAACTAATCCTCCACCCCCTCGTCCATCATTTGACACCATTGAGCGTCTAGCTAATGAACCACCTCCCATTTCACCCATTGATTCATCTTTTCCCTCTCTCACTCCAGACATGGAACTACATATCCTACCATTTCCACCACAATGTTCACCAAATCTACCTTCAAACCTCCCACCACTTCCGCCATAA
>BQNB010125057.1:3404-13993 GCA_026074375.1 Tanacetum coccineum
TTGGGTTTAGGGATTAGGGTTTAGAGTTTACGGTTTAAGGTTTAGGGTTTAAGGTTTAGGGTTTAGGGTTTAGGGTTTAGGGTTTAGGGTTTATGGTTTAGGATTTAGTGGTTATGGTTTAGGGTTTACTATAAAAAATAAGTTTTACTCAAGTTTTCCTGCCAAAAAAACTCTTTTTAACTATAAAGGTTTAAGGTTTAAAGTTTAGGGTTTAGGGCTTAGGTTTTAGGGATTAAGGTTTAGGGTTTCGGGTTTAGAATTTAGGGTTTAGGGTTTAGGGTTTAGGGTCCAGGGTTTAGGGTTCAGGGTTTTGGGTTTATGGTTTAGGGTTTAGGGTTTAGGGTTTAGTGTTTAAGGATTAGGGTTTAGTGTTTAGAGTTTAGAGATTAGGGATTAGGGTTTAGGGTTTAGGGTTTAAGGTTTAGGGTTTAGGGTTTACTATTAAATCTAAATTTTATTCATGTTTTCTCGCCAAAAAAAATCTTTTTTTAACTATGAAGGTTTAGTGTTTAGGGTTTAAGGTTTAGGGTTTAGGGTTTAGAGTTTAGGATTTATGGTTTAGGATTTAGGATTTAGGGTTTAGGGTTTAGGGTTTAAGGTTTAAGGTTTAGGATTTATAGTTTAGGGTTTAGGGTTTAGGATTTAGGGTTTATGATTAAGGTTTAGGGTTTAAGGGTTAAGGTTTAGGGTTTAGGGGTTTGGCTTTAGGTTTTAGGGTTTAGCTTTAGGGTTTAGGGTTTAGGGCTTAGGTTTTAGGGTTTAGGGTTTAGGGTTTAGGGTTTAGGGTTTAGGGTTGACTCTAAAAATTAAGTTTTACACAAGTTTTTCTACCAAAAAAACTCTCTTTTTAACTATGAAGGTTTAGGGTTAGGGGTTTAAGGTTAGGGTTTACGGTTTAGGGTATAGGGTTTATGGTTTTGGGTTTACTATAAAAATTAAGTTTTACCCTAGTTTTTCCACCAAAAATTCTCTTTTTTTAACTATGAAGGTTTAGGGCTTAGGGTTAGGGTTTAAAGTTTAGGGTTTAGGGTTTAGGCTTTAGTGTTTAGGTTTTAGGGTTTAGGGTTTAGGTTTTAGGGTTTAGGGTTTAGGGTTTAGGGTTTAGGGTTTAGGTTTTAGGGTTTAGGGTTTAGGGTTTAGGGTTTAGGGTTTAGGTTTTAGGGTTTATTGTTTAGGGTTTAGGGTTAGTGTTTAGTGTTTAGAGTTTAGGGTTTAGGGTTTAGGGTTTAGGGTTTAGGGTTTAGGGTTTAGGGATTACGATTTAGGGTTTAGGGTTTAAGGGTTAAGGTTTAGTGTTTAGGGGTTTGGCTTTAGGGTTTAATGTTTATGGTTTATGGTTTATGGGTTATGGTTTATGGTTTATGGGTTAGGGTTTTGGATTTAGGGTTTTGGGTTTTGGGTTTAGGGATTAGGGTTTTAGAGGTTTACGGTTTATGGTTTAGTGTTTTAAGGTTTAGGTTTATGTTGTTTAGGGTTTTGGGTTTAATGGTTTAGGATTTAGTGTGTTTCGGTTTAGGTTTTATATATAAAAATTAAGTCTTTACTCAAGTTTTCCTGCAAAAAAAAACTCTTTTTAACTTGAAGGTTTAAAGGTTTAGAGTTTGGGGTTTTGGGGCTTAGGTTTTAGGGTTTATGTTTCAGGGATTAGGGTTAGGGTTTTGGGCTTTGATTTTCGGGTAAGTTTTCGGGTTTAGGTTTAGCTTTTTTGGGTGCTTGGCTTTTGGGTTTTTTTAGGGTTTAGGGTTTAGGGTTTAGGGTTGGTGGGTATTAGGGTTTTGGGTTTAGCGTTTAGGCTTCTTGGGTTGTTGCGGTTGTTGAGGTTGTAGTGTTTTGGGTGTATGGTTGTTGGTGTTGGGTGGTTGGGGGGTGGGGTTGTGGGGTTTGGGGGGATTGGATGAGGGTTGTGGGGTTGGGTGGTGGGTTGTGGGTGTTGGGGGAGCGGGGTTGGGGTTGGTTGGTGTGTGGGTTTTAGGGTTTAGTGTTTAGAGTTTTTGGGTTTTACTCTTAAATCATAATGTTTATTCACGTTTTCTCGCAAAAAATTTCTTTATATTTATACTGTGATGAGTTTAGTGTTAGGGTTTCTTGCGGGCGTTTTAGAGTTTTTTAGCGTTTTATGGTTTTGGATTTAGGATTTAGGGTTTAGGATTTTGGGTTTGTTGGTCGTTTTTTTTTTATTGGTTTAGGATTTATTGTGTAGCGGTTTAGGGTTTTGGATTGAGGGTTTATGTTTAGGTTCTTTGGGTCTTAGGGTCATTTGGGCTTGAGGAGTGCAATATTTATATTTAGTTGTTATATTGGGTTTGATACCTAATTTTACTCCTCTTTTTATTTCTTTGTTGGTTAGTAGGGTGTGGGAGGTCTTTTGAAGGTTGGGGGGTGGTTTTTTCGAGGTGTTTGTGTAAGTGTGGTGGTGGGTTTGGGTCTGTCGCTGTTTTTTGTTGGGGAGTACCACGTGGGCGGGACATACTTATAATTTTTTTTTTCTATTTGGGCGCATGGGTGTATTGGTTGTTTGGTGTTGGGCGTAGGTGGGCGGTTTTGTATCTAGGTTTAAAGTTGAGGGTTTTAGGGATTTTATGTGGTTTGGTGTTTTGGGTTTAGGGGTTTAGGGCTTTTTTAGGTTTAGCGGAGTTTCAACGTATCTTTAGGGTTTGGTTTTGTGAGAGTTTGGGTTTATGGGTTTTATGGTTTATGGTTCTAGGTTTCAGGGTTTAGGGTTTTTTGGGTTTAATGTTTTTTTTTTTCATTTAAGGGTTTAGGGTTAGTGTTTAGTGTTTAGAGCTTTAGGGGTTTAGGGTTTAGGTTTAGGGGTTTAGGGTTTAGGTAGGGTTTGGGGGATTACGATATTTAGCGGTTTAGGGTTTAAGGGTTACAGGTTTAGTGTTAGGGGGTTTTTTTTGGCTTTAGGGTTTAATTGTAGTTAATGGTTTATGGTTAATGGGTTATGGTTTATGGTTTTATGCGGTTTGGGTTTTGGATTTAGGGGTTTTGGGGTTTTGGGTTTAGGCGGGGGGGGGAAGGGCGGGGGAGGGGTGAGGAGGAGGGCGGGGGGCTCTTTCCTGGGGCGTTGGGGGGGGAGGGGGGGAGGAACGGGGATGGGACGGCTGGGGAGGGGGGGGGGGGGGGGGGGGGGGGGGGGTGGGGGGTTGGGGGATGGGGGGGGGGGGATAGGGAGGGGGGGATGGGGGGGGGGGGGGTGCGGGGCGGGGGGGGGGGGGGCCCAAGGGATAGGGAGGGCCGGGGGGGGGGGGGGGAGGGGAGTATTAGGGCTTTAGTATTTTCGGTTTAAGGTTGAGTGTTTAGGGTTTAGGTTTTAGTGTTTTGGGTTTAGGGTTTAGGGTTTAGGATTTAAGTGGTTACGGTTTAGGTTTCTACTATAAAAATTAGATGTTACTCAAGTTTTCCCGCCAAAAAACTCTTTATTTAACTATGAAGGTTTAAGGTTTTAGAGTTTTCAGGGGTTTATGGATGCTTAGGAGTTTTAGGGTTTTAGGTTTAGGGTTAGGGTTTAGGGTTTAGGGTTTAGGGTTTAGGGTTTAGGGTTTAGGGTTTAGGGTTTAGGTTTAGGGTTTAGGGTTTAGGGTTTAGGGTTTAGGGTTTAGGGTTTAGGGTTTAGTGTTTAGGGTATAGGGTTCAGGGTTCAGGGTTTTGGGTTTAGGGTTTTGGATTTAGGGTTTAGGGGTTTTATGGTTTGGTTTAGGGGTTTAGTGTTTAGGATAGGGTATAGTGTTTGGGGTTTAGGGATTAGCGGATTAGGGTTTAGCGGTTTAGTGTTTAAGGTTTAGGGTTTAGGGTTTAGGGTTTAGTTAGAAGAGTTTTGGTGTTTTACTATTAAATCTAAAGTTTATCACGTTTTTCTCGCACATAATATCTTTTTTTTATTTGTGTAAGGTTTTTCAGTGTTAGGGTTTTTTTGGGTTTAGGAGTTAGGAATTTATGGTTTTAGGATTTAGGATTTAGGGTTATAGAGGTTTTTGGTTAGGGCTTTAAGGTGTTAAGGTTTAGGGATTTTTTTGTTTAGTGGTTTAGGTTTTAGGATTTAGAGGGTTATGATTTTAGGTTTTGGGGTTTAAGGGTTAAAGGATTAGGGGTTTAGTGGTAGGCTTTAGGTTTTCAGGTTTAGCTTTAGGGGTTTAGGGTTTAGGTTTTTAGAAGGCTTTAGGGTTTAGGGTTTAGGGTTTAGGGTTTAGGGTTTAGGGTTTAGGGTTTTGACTCTAAATTTAAGTTTTTACACAAGTTTGTCTACATAAATAAAACTCTACTTTTTAACTATGAAGGTTTAGGGTTAGGGGTTTAAGGTTTGGGTTTTCGGTTTAGGGTATAGGGTTTATGGTTTTGGGTTTACTATATATTATTATGTTTTTACCCTAGTTTTTCCACCAAATATTCTCTTTTTTGTAACTTTGAAGGTTTTACGGCTTTAGGGTTAGGGTTTAATAGTTTAGGGTTTAGGCCTTTAGTGTTTAGGGTTTTAGGTTTAGGGTTTTTCGGTTTTTAGGGTTTAGGGTTTAGGGGGTTTAGGGTGTTTAGGTACAAGGTTTTGGGTTTCTCAGGGTTTAGAGTTTCCTGAGAGGTTTTGGGTTAAGGTTTATGGTTTTAAGGTTTAGGGTTTTTTTTGAACGGGTTTATGGATTAGTGTTTAGGATTAGGGTTTGGGTTTAGGGTTTTGGGTTTAGGGTTTAGGGTTTTGGGTTTTGGGTTTTTTGGTTTTGGGTTTTGGGTTTTTAGTGTTTTATGTTTTAGGGTTAGGGTTTTGAGGTTTAGGGTTTAGGTGTTTATAGTTTTAGGGGTTTAGGGTTGTAGGGTTTAGGGGGTTTAGGGTTTAGGGTTTGGTTTAGGGTTTTAGGGTTTTTTAGGGTTTAGGGTTTAGGTTTTAAGGGTTTTGTAGGTGGTTTTAGGGGATTAGGGTTTAGGTTTAGGGTTTAGCCATGGACGAGGGCTGAGTGGAGTATAGGCCCGGGGTTAGGGTTAGGGTTTAGGGTTTTGGGGTGACTTCTTATTTTTACCATGTATCAGGAGATGTCCACTATGCTGTATTTCATTTAAATTTTACTTTTTTTTTTTGATCTTTTACTGCTAATTTACTTTCTTTAATTATAAAACGTCTTTTTTAGGGTTTAGGGTTTGGGTTTAGGGTTTAGGGTTTACGGTTTTGAGGGTTTAGGGTTTTAGGGTTTTAGGGTTCGGGTTTAAGGTTTTAGTGTTTTGGGTAATTATGGTTTAGGGGTTTACGACGGTCTTTGGGGTCTATTTTAGTGTTTAAGGATATTAGGGTTTATGTGTTTAAACGGGTTTAGGGATTATGCGATCTATTTAGGGTTTTGGTTTTAGGAGTTTCAGGTTTAGTGTTTAGGGTTTAGAGTTTTGCTTTATATTATTATTTTTCTATTTTTTATTTTTTTTTCTTCAAATTCTAAAATTTTACTTCAAGTTTTCCCGCCAAAAAAAATCTTTTTTTAACTATGAAGGTATAGTGTTTATGGTTTAGGGTTTAGGGTTTAGGGTTTAGAGTTTAGGATTTAGGGTTTAGGATTTAGGATTGAGGGTTTAGGGTTTAGGGTTTAAGGTTTAAGGTTTAGGATTTATAGTTTAGGGTTTACAGTTTAGGGTTTAGGGTTTATGAATTTGGGTTTAGGGTTTAAGGGTTAAGGTTTAGTGTTTAGGGGTTTGGCTTTTGGGTTTAGGGTTTAGCTTTAGGGTTTAGGTTTAGGGTTTAGGGTTTAGGATTTAGGGTTTAGGGTTTAGGGTTTACTATGAAAATTTAATTTAACTCAATTTTTCCCGCCAAAAAAATCTTTTTTTAACTATGAAGGTTTTGGGTTTTGGGTTGTGGGTTTAGGGTTTACTATAAATATTAATGTTTTACACAAGTTTTCCACCAAAAAAAAACTCTTTTTTTTAAATCTTATGAAGGTTTAGGGGTAGGGTTTAGTATTTAGAGTATAGGGTATAGGATTTTGGGGTTTATCTATAAAAATTAGGTTAGTACAATGTTTTTTTCCATCCAAAAAATTATATTTTTTTAAACTATGAAGGTTTAGGGGCTTTAGGTTTGGAGGTTTAGGGTTTAGGGTTTAGGGGTGGTTTTGGGGGTTTTAGTGGTTTAGGGGTTTAGTGGTTTAGGGCTTTGTTAAGGGTTTAGGGTTTTTGGGTTTATAGTTTAGTCAGGGGTTCTTGGTCTTAGGGGGGTTTTTTTTTTTAAGGTTAGGATTTAGGGTTTAGGGTTAGGGTTTTAGGGTTTTGGGTTGAGGGTTAGAGGTTTGGGTTGTTGGTTTGATCTGGTGTATATCGGGGTTGTTGTACTGCGGTTTTTGGGGTTAGGGGGGTGTGTGAAGGATTTTCTTTTGTTTTTGGATTTAGGGTTTTGCGGTTTTGGGTTTAGGGGATTAGGGTTTTGAGTTTACCGGTTTTAAGGTTTAAGTGTTTAAGGGTATTTTAGGTTTATGTTTAGGGTTTTTTTTGAGGCGTTTAGGGTTTTGGAATCACGTGTGAGTAGGTAAGATGTATGAGTGAGTTTCGGTTGATTTACCCGCCGGTTTTTAAGGTGTTTTACTTTAATTAAAAAATTTTTTTGGTTTTACTCAAGTTTTATTGCCATAAAAAAAAAAAAATAAAAACTCTTTTTTTCTATGAAGGTTTTTTTAGAGTTTAGAGTTTAGGGTTTAGGGCTTAGGTTTTAGGGTTTAAGGTTTAGGGATTAGGGTTAGGGTTTAGGGCTTAGGTTTTAGGGTAAGGTTTAGGGTTTAGGGTTTAGCTTTTAGGGTTTAGGGTTTAGGGTTTAGGGTTTAGGGTTTAGGGTTTAGGGTTTAGGGTTTAGGGTTTAGCTTTTAGGGTTTAGGGTTTAGGGTTTAGGGTTTAGGGTTTAGGGTTTAGGGTTTAGGGTTTAGGGTTTAGGGTTTAGGGTTTAGGGTTTAGGGTTCAGGGTTTAGGGTTTAGGGTTTAGTGTTTTGGGTTTATGGTTTAGGGTTTATGGTTTAGGGTTTAGGGTTTAGTGTTTAAGGATTAGGGTTTAGTGTTTAGGGTTTAGGGATTAGGGATTAGGGTTTAGGGTTTAGGGTTTAGGGTTTAGGGTTTAGGGTTTAGTGTTAACGCCCCCCCAGTTTCTGGGTCACGCCTAACCCTACCTTCCCCCTCTTCTCTAAAGTTTATTCACGTTTTCTCGCCAAAAAATATCTTTTTTTAACTGTGAAGGTTTAGTGTTTAGGGTTTTGGGTTTAGAGTTTAGGATTTATGGTTTAGGATTTAGGATTTAGGGTTTAGGGTTTAAGGTTTAAGGTTTAGGATTTATAGTTTAGGGTTTAGGGTTTAGGATTTAGGGTTTATGATTTAGGGTTTAGGGTTTAAGGGTTAAGGTTTAGGGTTTAGGGGTTTGGCTTTAGGTTTTAGGGTTTAGCTTTTGGCGTTTAGGGTTTAGGGCTTAGGTTTTAGGGTTTAGGGTTTAGGGTTTAGGGTTTAGGGTTGACTCTAAAAATTAAGTTTTACACAAGTTTTTCTACCAAAAAAACTCTCTTTTTAACTATGAAGGTTTAGGGTTAGGGGTTATAAGGTTTGGGTTTAAGGTTTAGGGTAGAGGTTTTTGGTTTTGGGTTTTACTTTAAATAATTAAGTTTTACCTAGTTAATTCACCAAAAATTCTCTTTTTTTAACTATAAAGGTTTAGGGCTTAGGGTTTAGGGTTTAGGGTTTAGGGTTTAGGGTTTAGGCTTTAGTGTTTAGGGTTTAGGGTTTAGGGTTTAGGGTTTAGGGTTTAGGGTTTAGGGTTTAGGGTTTAGGGTTTAGGGTTTAGGGTTTAGGGGGGTTTAGGTTTAAGTGGTTTAGGATTGAGTGGTTTAGAGTTTTAGGGTTTAATGTTTTGGGCTTTTCAGGGTTTGTTGTTAGTGTTTAGGGTTTAGGGTTTAGGGTTTAGGGTTTAGGGTTTAGGGTTTAGGGTTTAGGGTTTACGATTTAGGGTTTAGGGTTTAAGGGTTAAGGTTTAGAGTTAGCGGGTTTGGGCTTTTCGGGTTTTAATGTTTATGTGGTTCCCCCCCCCCAATTGGTTTATGGGTTATATGGTTTATGGCTTATATTGGGTTAGGGTTTTGGGATTTTAGGGTTTTGGGTTTTGGGATTTAGGGTTTAGAAGTTTCGGTTTAAGGTTAGTGTTTATGGTCTAGTTTAGTGTTTAGGGTTTAGGGTTTATGGTTTAGGATTTAGTGGTTACGGTTTAGGTTTTACTATAAAAGTTTTAGGGTTTAGGGTTTAGGGTTTAGGGTTTAGGGTTTATGGTTTAGGGTTTAGGGTTTAGGGTTTAGGGTTTTGGGTTTAGGGTTTAGGGTTTAGGGTTTAGGGTTTAGGGTTTAGGGTTTAGGGTTTAGGGTTTAGGGTTTAGGGTTTAGGGTTTAGGGTTTACAGTTTAGGGTTTAGGGTTTAGGGTTTAGTGTTTAAGGCTAAGGTTAGAATTTATGGTTTAAGATTTACTATAAAAATTAAATTTTACATAAGTTTTCCCGCCAAAAACCTCTTTTTTTAACTATGAAGGTTTAGGGTTTATGGTTTAGGTTTAGGATTTAAGGTATAGGGTTTACGTTTTAAAGTTTAGTGTTTAGGGTTTAAGGTTATGGATTAGGGTTTAGGGTTTCAGGTTATAGTTTAGGGTTTGGGGTTTGTGGTTTATTGTTTAGGATTTTAGGTTTAGGGTTTAATATAAAAGTTAAATTTTATTCATGTTTTCCTGCTAAAAAAACTCTATTTTTTACTATGCAGGTTTAGGGTTTAGGGTTTAGGGTTTAGGGTTTAGGGTTTAGGGTGTAGGGATTAGGATTTACGGTTTAGGGTTTACTATAAAAAAATAAATTTTACACAAGTTTTCCCTAAGAAAAACTCGTTTTTTTAACTATGAAGGTTTAGGGTTTATGGTTTAGGGTTTAAGGTTTAGTTTTTAGGGTTTAGGGTTTAGGATTTAGGATTTAGGGTTTAGGGTTTACTACAAAAATTAAATTTTACTTAAGTTTTCCTGCCAAAAAACTCTTTTTTTAACTATGAAGGTTTAGGGTTTAGGGTTTACGGTTTAGGGTTTAGGGTTTATGGTTTAGGGTTTTTGGTTTAGGGTTTAGGGTTTAGGGTTTAGGGATTAGGGTTTAGGGTTTAGGGTTTCGCGTCAAAAAAACTATTTTTTAACTATGAAGGTTTAGGGTTTAGGGTTTAGGGTTTAGGGTTTAGGTTATGGTTTATGGTTTAGGGTTTAAGGTTATGGTTTAGGGTTTATGGTTTGTGGTTTATGGTTTATTTTTTATGATTTTAGGTTTAGGGTTTACTATAAAAGTTCTATTTTATTCAAGTTTTACCGCAAAAAAAACTCTGTTTTTTTACTAAGCAGGTTTAGGGTTTAGGGTTTAGGGTTTAGGGTTTAGGGTTTTGGGTTTATGGTTTAGGGTTTTGGGTTTAGGTTTTAGGGTTTAGGGTTTAGGGTTTAGGGTTTAGGGTTTAGGGTTTAGGGTTTATGGTTTAGGGTTTAGGGTTTAGTGTTTAGGGTTTATGGTTTAGGGTTTAGGGTTTAGGGTTTAGGGTTTACTATAAAAGTTAAGTTTTATTCAAGTTTTCTTTCCAAAAAACTCTTTTTTTAACTATGAGGGTTTAGGGTTTAGGGTTTAGGGTTTAGGGTTTAGGGTTTAGGGTTTAGGGTTTAGGGTTAACGGTTTAGGGTTTAGGGTTTAGGGTTTAGGGTTTTAGGTTTAGGGTTTAGGGTTTAGGGTTTAGGGTTTAGGGTTTAGGGTTTAGGATTCAGGGTTTAGGGTTTACTATTAAAATTAAATGTTACTCGGTTTTCCTGCCAAAAAACTCTTTTTTTAACTATGAAGGTTTAGGGTTTCCGGTTTAGGGTTTAGGGTTTAGGGTTTAGGGTTTAGGGTTTAGGGTTTAGGGTTTAGGGTTTAGGGTTTAGGGTTTAGGGTTTAGGGTTTAGGGTTTAGGGTTTAGGGTTTATGGTTTAGGGTTTAGGGTTTAGTGTTTAAGGATTAGGGTTTAGTGTTTAGGGTTTAGGGATTAGGGATTAGGGTTTAGGGTTTAGGGTTTAAGGTTTAGGGTTTAGGGTTTAGTGTTTAGAGTTTTGGGTTTACTATTAAATCTAAAGTTTATTCACGTTTTCTCGCCAAAAAATATCTTTTTTTAACTGTGAAGGTTTAGTGTTTAGGGTTTTGGGTTTAGAGTTTAGGATTTATGGTTTAGGATTTAGGATTTAGGGTTTAGGGTTTAGGGTTTAAGGTTTAAGGTTTAGGATTTATAGTTTAGGGTTTAGGGTTTAGGATTTAGGGTTTATGATTAAGGTTTAGGGTTTAAGGGTTAAGGTTTAGGGTTTAGGGGTTTGGCTTTAGGTTTTAGGGTTTAGCTTTAGGGTTTAGGGTTTAGGGCTTAGGTTTTAGGGTTTAGGGTTTAGGGTTTAGGGTTTAGGGTTGACTCTAAAAATTAAGTTTTACACAAGTTTTTCTACCAAAAAAACTCTCTTTTTAACTATGAAGGTTTAGGGTTAGGGGTTTAAGGTTAGGGTTTACGGTTTAGGGTATAGGGTTTATGGTTTTGGGTTTACTATAAAAATTAAGTTTTACCCTAGT